>APFE030020471.1:99687-122993 GCA_000404065.3 Pinus taeda | reverse complement strand
GCAGTTGGACCTGAGGTTACAGTGAGTGTGATGAGGCCAATTCACACATGTGATATCATTGGACCCCAATCAAAATTGTGCAAGGAAATAGGAGGCTTGGAGGGCTTGAGGAAGATATATTCTATGTCTATTGAGTCTATGAGCAGTATTGTTTGAGTGCAGAGAGATCTGGATAGCTTGAGAGTTGATTCTTTTTGTAACTTGAACAAGATTTCCACTTGTATGATAATACAGAGTTGGGGTTTTAGGCTAGTGCTTTCCCCAGCGATATATCTTTTGTGTTATGGTTGATTACTTCTCATTCTTAGTTATATCTGTTCATGCTTGGTGTTGCTCATGTTCGATTAAGCTTCTACTAAATTGTTTGTAGAAGTAGATCAAGTGTTTTGCTTTAGTACATTGCATTACCAGGTGATCTACAGTGGGAATTTCTACATGGTATCAGAGCAAAGGTGATCAAGGAAGAACAATATACAAGCAGGAGAAGTATGAATTTTGGTTTCTAAATATTGAATTGAGTTCTTATCACATATATTTCACCGATGGTGTTTAGTAGTTTAAGACTCGAATATGCCCTTGATGGCAGTTCAAATTATATAGCCTGGAAGGATCTCATGGAGGCAGTATTGGAAGATAACGGTCTCAAGGACTTCATTGATCAAGAAGTCCAAAAGCCAACCGATGCTACTCAACTGGCGGAATGGAAAAAGTGTGTGGCTAAAGCAAGGAGAATCCTCCTAGAGGGAGTTCGAGATCACATTGTCCTGAGCCTCCATGGGAAGGAGACTTCGTTTTCGATGTGGAAAACATTGAAAGATCTTTATCAAAATAGCAGTGATTAGAGGAAGCTAGCGCTAAAGGACAAACTTCGCAAGATCAAGTGCGAAAAGGGCAACACAATCTCTACGTTCATGAACAAGCTCACCACCTGCAGGGATGAGCTTGCAAGTGTGGGGGTCATGACTGTTGATGACGACATGGTGAGTCTAGTACTCCTTGGTCTTCCAAAGAGTTGGCATAGCTACCAGGACTCAGTTAATGGAAGAGAGAAACTGCCAAAGTGGGAACAACTTTGGTCGAACCTAATGCAGGAGGAGATAAGGTGAAGCACCAGGGATGGATCTTCATCAAAACAAGATGATGAAGAAAATCTAGATTTAGTGAGTAAAGCCCAGAAAGGGAAAGGGAAGGCGTCCCAATCCAAATCTTCTCATGGTGGGAAGAAGGTTGACAAGTCGAAGGTGCGATGCTTTCACTGTCATGAAGTGGGCCATTATGCTATGAATTGTCCACAGAAGAAATCCAAGAAGGGTTCCTCAAAGGGATCTGATGGTGATGCACTAGCTTCACAATTTGAGCTAGATTTCTCGCTTATCGCATGCATGGTTTCATCCATGGTGGGATGTGTTTGGTACATGGACAGTGGAGCTTCTTTCCACATGTAGGGTGACAAGAATCTTTTCAGTACATTGGAGGAGAAGGATCTCCAAATGCGGATCGAGATGGGCGATGATGGAAAATATTGTGTCTCAGGTGAAGGTACAATTGTGTTTCAAAGGGAGCATGGTGCTCCTCTCACCCTATCTGTTGTTAAATATGTACCAGGTTTGAAAAAGAATCTTGTGTATGTTGCTATGCTAGAAGATAAAGGCTATGATGTAGTCTTTAGTAAAGGAAAAGTGTTCTTGAGTCATATCGGCACCAGACAGACCAAGAAAATAGGGATTCGAGTAAAGAATCTCTACAAGCTAGAGGTAGAAGACTGTGCTGCACTGAGTTCCAAAGCAAAGGTGGTGCAAAGCCAAGATGTTGACGAGTCGTGGCATAGAAGACTGAGCCACTTGTATCACGAGGCCTTGAAGATCATGCAGCAAATTTCTACCGGCTTACCCAAGGGAAAATTGGAGCAAACAGATACATGAAAAGGATGCACCCTTGGTAAGTATGTGAAAGCTTCCTTTCAGGATCAGGATAATAGAGTTGGAGCAATCCTAGAGCGAGTTCACTTAGATGTATGTGGGCCATTCTCTACAGCCTCCACCACTAAACACAGGTACTATGTTATTTTCATTGATGATTTTTCTCGTAGATGTTGGATCTACTTTATGCAAAAGAAGGATCAGACCTTCTTGAGGTCTTGTGAGTTTAAAGCCTCAGTAGAGAAAGAATCTGGGAAGAAAGTAAAAGCCTTACGTAGCAACAATGGCGGAGAGTATATCTCCCAGGAATTTAAAGACTTCTATGCTGCAGAAGGAATTAAACGGGAACTGACGGCACCTCATAACCCATAACAATATGGGGTGGCCTAAAGGAAGAATAGATCTATTGTGGGAGCAGCTCGAGCGATGTTGCATGACCAAAGCCTACCACTTCATTTGTGGGTTGAGGCATGCAAGACAACAGTGTATCTTCAGAATAGAAGTCCTCATCGTGTTTTGGGGATGAAGACACCTATGGAGGCTTTTTCAGGGAAGCGACCAGATGTGAGTCACTTCTGCATCTTTGGATCACCAGTTTTCTGTCATGTGACCAAATATGCTCGGAAGAAGCTAGACCCAACAACTGAGTTGGGGATACTTGTGGGGTACACAAATACACCCCACAACTATCGTGTGTTTCTGCCTGCTAGTCAGAGGACCATAGTGCGCAGGGATCTGAAGTTCGACAAGCAGAGAGCCATGCGAGTGTCACTTGAGAGGGAGCTCAAGTTGCATGGTGATGAGGAACTTTTAATTCTTAAGGAGGAGGAGCCTCCTGATGATGTGGATCATCCACATGTAGAGGATCCAGTAGTGGAGACCACCACTGCTGGAGAGTCTTCCAGAGATGAGCAGAAACGCTCGCGAGAAGCTGACAGATTGATGCAGGATGCAAGAGAGAATGTGGGGCAGCCATCCTCTCAGCGCAGGCAGAGGAGATCTCCTGAGAGATACACTGGCTACATGGCCTTGGTTGGGGAAGTGTGTAGCGACCGAACCTTCTTCTTTTTAAGAGGCAGTGTAGCAACTAGTCTGGGTTGATGCAATGGTAGAAGAGTACAATTCTATCATACAGAACAGTGTGTGGGATGTTGTCCCTAGACCTGGGGACAAGTCAGTGGTTAGTTCCCAGTGGCTTTATAAGGTAAAGCAGGCAGTTGATGGCAGTGTTGAGAAACACAAGTCAAGGTTTTTTTGCCCGAGGTTTCTCACAGGTTGAGGGGATTGACTACGGTGAGACCTTTGCTCCCGTAGCAAGGTACTCATCTATTAGATTGATGCTAGCTCTATCAACACAGATGGGTTGGAAGATCCATCAGATGGATGTGAAGACAACGTTCCTCAATGGGAAGATTGAGGAGGAGGTATACATTGAGCAGCCCGAAAATTTTTTGACCTTTGATCACGATTTGCATGTCTTCCAACTCAAGCGAGCACTGTATGGGCTAAAGCAAGCACCCCGTGCTTGGTATACCAGGATCGACAGTTATTTCATCGGGTTGAGCTTCACCAAGAGTGAAGCAGATGCGAACCTGTACCACATCATGGTAGATGGTAAGCCCTTGATTATTGTACTTTATGTCGATGATCTGATTTTGACAGGTGATGAGCAACTGATACAGTCTTGCAAGGAGGACCTTGCAAGAGAGTTTGAGATGAAGGACATGGACCTCATGCACTACTTTCTAGGAATGGAAGTGTGGCAGAAAGATGGGGAAGTATTTGTGTCTCAAGGCAAGTATGCCAATGAGATACTCAGGCGCTTTCACATGGAGAAGTGCAAGCCCATGCAGACTCCTCTAGCTGGGAACTGGAGGAAGGAGGATGCTACTTCAGGTGAGGTAGTAGCTGCTATTGTTTATCAGTAGCTAGTGGGTTCACTCATGTATCTGGTGAACACACAACCTGACTAATGCTTTGCGGTGAACCAGCTGAGTCAAGCTATGGTTCAGCCTACCAAGCTATTTTGGAAGGCAACAAAGCATGTGCTAAGATATCTCAAAGGCACTACATAGTATGGATTATGGTACAAACGGACAGAGGGAGTGAAGCTGCAAGGCTTCATGGATGCAGATTGGGCAGATAATCCATCAGACTGGAAGAGCACTTCTGGAGGAATCTTCAACCTTGGTTCAGCTGCAGTTTCTTGGTACAATAGGAAACAGGGATCAGTTGCACTTAGCTTAGCAAAGGTTGAATACATGGCTATGAGTCAGACAGCATGTGAGGCCATTTGGATGCAGAAGATTCTTGTGGGATTGTTTGGTCAGATGATGGATCCTACGGTGATATACTGTGATAATCAAAGTTGCGTAAAACTCTCTAAGAATCCAGTGTTTCATGACAGGTCCAAGCATATAGATATCTGTTACCATCATCTACGGGACTGTGTGGTCAAGAGGATCATGATGTTGCAGTATGTTTCGACTGAGGAGCAGGATGCAGATATTTTGACAAAGGCATTGTCAAGATGCAAGTTCGAGTTCCACAGAGATAGGATCGGGGTTTCTGATAATCCCTTTCTTGTTGAGAGGGAGTGTTGAAAAGTGTGCAACAAGAAATGCTAAAGATAGCACTGCTATAAATAACAGTTTGGGTACCAGTGCTGGATTGGACAACAGGGAATGAAAAATGGAAGTGTTAAAAATAGAAGTTCTATTTTTAGCAGTTTAGGATGGATTCTCATTTTAGTCAGTCCCTGGACTAAACATAGGAAGTAAAATTCGAATTTGATATCAACAACAGTTTGAAAATTAATTAATTAATTAATCTTGAGTTAATTAGTTAAGGAAATTCAATCTTGAAGTCTATGTGAGGACATGCAACAGTTTCTCCTTTGATTGAGGAATTTAACCTTCAATTAAAGAGATAAGGATGAGTTGTAATATCGAGTTGTAATTAGTTGACTTAGTTTAACTTAGTCAAGTCCAGTTAGATTAATTTAATAGTTTGTTAAATTAATGAGAGTTCAGTGAGTTAATGCTTGCATGCATGTAACTATCGTAATTAAGATAAATGAGTATTCACTCATGGATAATGCATGCATGTCAGAGACCCGGTTGAGATCAGATGGAGGGATAGTGTACTATCAGTTACTAGGATATTCCTTGGTGAATATTCCTTCCATGCAGAAGGAATATTATTCCTTATTGATTATGCAGTTGGACCTGAGGTTACAGTGAGTGTGATGAGGCCAATTCACACATGTGATATCATTGGACCCCAATCAAAACTACGCAAGGAAATAGGAGGCTTGGAGGGCTTGAGGAAGATATATTCTATGTCTATTGAGTCTGTGAGCAGTATTGTTTGAGTGCAGACAGATCTGGATAGCTTGAGAGCTAATTCTTTTTGTAACTTGAACAAGATTTCCACTTGTATGATAATACAAAGTTGGGGTTTTAGGTTGTTGCTTTCCCCATTGATATATCTTCTGTGTTATGGTTGATTACTTCTCATTCTCAATTATATCTGTTCATGCTTGGTGTTGCTCATGTTCGATTAAGCTTCCTCTAAATTGTTTGTAGAAGTAGATCAAGTGTTTTGCTTTAGTACATTGCATTACCAGGTGATCTACAGTGGAAATTTCTACATTAAGAAGTAATGGTCTCCATTGCATTGAGTGCCCCCATTAAATGGGGAAACTTCTGTTGAATTTGACTCCTTGTGAGCCACTTTCCTTGGTGAAGAAGTTGTCTAACTTTCAGAACCTGGTAGGGTTGGATGTGTTGTTGGTGGGTATCCTTTGTCTTGGTGTCCATGATTTGATCCATTGCAGCTTGTTCAATGTAGTCAAATTGAGCTACGCGGGTGCGAATTGCTCAACTGCCTTCGAGGTGTCCAACAGAGCTGGATAATATGGTTGAAGTAACTCCACATTAAACACTGTGTTCAAGCCAATCAATGGGGGAATGCTTAATTCAAAGCATTGTCACCCACTACCTTTCTTATTTTGTATAGCCCATATCAGAGTGGTCTGAGCTTCCTATTTAGCCCCGTGAGGTGTTCTTTCTATAAATGTATCCACACCATATCACAAACCTGAAACTTATGTGGAACCCTATGTTGGTCATGTCGTTGCTTGTACTTAGCCTTGGATTTCTGCAGGATATCATGGACTTGTTGTTGGAGGTATTCAATTCACTTAAAAAAATTGGCTACCTTATCTGCCTCGATCTAAGCATGGGATGACTCGATCAGTGAAGATGCAATGGGCATATCTACATCAATTGGGGTCAATGGTTGGAATCCCAAGCACACATGAAAAAGACTATGACCAATAGAGCTATGGAGGGTTTTGTTATAGTTATGTTGAACATATGGAAGGTTTTCATCCCATGTATACGGGTGCTTGGAGTAGTACATGCAAGATATGCATAATCATCATGTTGAACAACTCTATTTTTCCATTTGATTGGGGATGAAAGACAATGGATTTGGTCAACTTGAGATGCCATAGGATAGACCAAAAGACTCTAAGCAACATATTGTCCCTATATGAAATAATGGTTCGAGGTAGCCTGCAATAAACCCAAGCATGCTTAAAGAAGAGTTTTCCAGTGGCTTCAACTATGATGATCTTCTTTCATGGCTCCAGAATGGCCATCTAAGAAAATTGGTCAACCACCACAAATACACAATCATTACCTACTTGGTAGATGGTAAAATTGATGTGTCATCCATGGAGACTGACTCCCAGGGCTTGCTTGAGTTAGGTAGAGAAGCGCACAACCCCTATGTTTTGATGGTTGGTTTAACAATAACATAAGCAATGCATGATCTAATATACCGTTGTACATCTTGTTGAAGTTTTGGCCAGTAAAACACATTATTGAAGTACTGCTACTAACTTCTCCACATCAAAGTACCTTGCCACCCTACTGTAATGTGCCTCCTAGATCAGCTTGACAAACTCGCTTGAAGGAACACAAAGGTGGCCAAGGTAGCACAATAGTGCATCATGGAGGTGGAAGTCTAGAACTCACTTTCCTACCATCAACATATGGTACGTGGCAACAAATTCCAAGTCAATGTTGTATAATTGTGGCCACCCATAGTTCTCGTGCCTACAAGAGTTAAGAATTGTGGTTAGCACCACAAGTAGGGGCCATTCAGGCAGTCTATGACATAATTGGTGGTGTCCTTCTTGTATTTGATGTTCAAATGGACTAGTTGCAAGTATGTGGACCATTTCTTATGGCAATCATTTTGTAACTTCCCTTTGTGTCTACATAAATTGTAAAGGCTTGTGATCAATGTGGATGATCGTCACCTTCATTAGAATATAATGCTTCCATTATCGGCATGCCTGCATTACGGAGTACATCTCTTTATCATAGGTGGGGTATCTTCAAATAATATCAGAGAATGTTTCACTATGATAGGTCATTAGATGTCCTTGTTGAGTGAGGATTGCACCAATAGCGTAGTCAGAGGCATCTATCTTAATCTCAAATGGTTGTTGCAGGTCTGGAAGGGTGAGGAATGGTGCAGAGCAAAGACAATGTTTGAAATCATCAAATGCCTTTTGTTGTGATTCAAACCAAAAAAAACTTTCCTTTTTCCCCTCCCTTGGTCACTTGACTTAAGGGCTAAGTGATATAAGAGAACCACAACACAAATCTTCTATAGAAGTTAGCAATGCCTAAGAAGCTATGAAACTTTGTTAGAGTCATCAAGGCTAGCTAATCCTGGATAACTTGGATCTTATTGGGATCCACATGCCCACCTCGCTCTTCAATAATGTATCCTAGTTATTGGGCCTTGTTCATGTTGAAGGAGCATTTTTCCAAGTTAGCGGATAGCTTGTGCTGCCATAGAGTGTGAAGGACTTGTTGAATATGATGCAAAAGTTCTATCTAACTCTTGTTGAAGATGAGGATGTCATGCATATATAAAACCATAAAAGAATTGGTGAAAGGCTACAAGATATCATTCATCAACCTCATGAAAGTTGTTGGTCCATTCGTCAAACTAAACGACATGACTAACCATTCAAAAGACCCTTCTTGGACTTGAAAGAAATATTCCATACATGGGTTGGTTCTATTGGGACTTGGTGGTGGCTAGACTTCAAATCAATATTACTGAACTACTTGGCCCCCTTGAGCTAATCAAGAAGGTCGTCAATTTGGGGAATCTGGTATCGATTCCTTACTGTAATTTAGTTGAAGGCCTGGTAATCAATGTAGAGTCACAAGATCCCATCTTTCTTCTACACGAGTACAATTAGGCTCCCACAGGGTGAGTAACTTGGTTGGATGTGCCTTTTTGGAGCGGCTCTTGGACTTAGCATTTGGCTTTCTCATTTTCCATAAGAAAGCGATGATAGATTGCCTCTTTGGCTAGAGGTGCACCAAGGGTCAAATTGATTGAATGCTTAACCTAACGGTGCAGAGGTATCCCAATGGGTGAGGAGAAGATGCCTTCGTATTCTTCCATGACCTTGTCCACTTGCTTATGCTGCATAGAGGGGCCCTGTGTAGAGGCCATGGATGTGGCCATAATCTTCTCCTTACTTTGAGAGAAAATAAGGAAGAAGACATATTTCCCTATCTCGAAGATGACCATATTGCATTACTTAGTAGAGATCAAAGAAATGGCAATAGGTGGAGCTACCTCTGGTATCCTTCATAGTTGTCTACCCAAAGTAATAACAACACTACGAGGTCTAGAACCATATCCAACATGACGCTTCCATAAGTATGATTGGCCTAAAAGAACATTGCAAACTTCAAGGAGAGAAATATCACACGATACCTCATCCTTGAAGGTATCAATGTCATAGGGCAAATGACATTGTTGGGTGACTTGGAGATCTCGCCTTTGGCAGAGCCACCCAGTGGTGTATGGTTGTGGGTGTGGTGTTGTCGACAAGTCCAGCCACTCGATGACCTATGTTGAGATGAAGTTCTTTTGACTTATGTTATCGACAATGAAATGCAGTGGGGCACACTTCATCCACATCTGTGAATGAAAGAGGCACTCAACTTCCTCCAGATCTTCGAGCTCACTTTGTTGGACCTTGGAGGTGGCAACAGTGGCACTGGGTTTAACATAAGTTATTTGCTTCCCATTGTATAGGTTTGATTCAGAGTCGTAACCTGCATTTGACTCTGAGGATTTTAACTCAGCCACTAATGACTGCCTTGCGTGACATTCATTGGTGTTATGAGAGGAGCTCTTATAGAACTCACGCCACTTTCCCATGTCTTTCTTCGTCTTCCCATTATCATTCTTTGTTTCTGGATTAGATGGATTGTCCTAGGGTGGCCCACCCCAACTATGTTATTTGTTCCAAGGTTTGGGGCTGCCCTTGCCATGCTTCTATTGTGAGGGATTTAAAATCCAAAGTCTCGCTTAATCTATTTAAAATTTTGCTCGATTTTGAAATCATATCGGTATGTTGCGATAAGTGAGGAGATGCCCAAAGACTCCATTTTTGTCTGGATGTATCTGTGTAGACAACCACGATACTTGAGCATCAAATGTCATTTGGAGTCTTTGATACATAGCTTTGTGTGCAAGGTATGGAAGATATTTGTGAACTCTAGCAATGTTTGGTCCCTCTCTTGTTGTAGCATGTTCCATCTTGTGTATTGGTCTTTATAGGTTCCAATGGTGTAATATTGTTCCTTAATAACATCCCTAAAGGAGTCCCAAGTGAGTGTGATTGTAAATAGTGTGGATTCCTCCATGGAATTTTGCTCACAGTAAGTCTCCCACCAATCCTTAACATGAGGGGTAGCCTTGAGGAGTGCAAAGGTAATAATTTTTTTGTGGACCGAAAAATACCCCTCTAGCAGATTTAACCATTTGTCTACAACATCCACATCCATATTCCTTCAAATATAGAAAGATCAAAGTTAAATTGTACCTTGAAGGGAGTGGCACCTCCAAAGTGTCTACTTGATGAAGATGCATTTCCTATTGACATTCGTTGAAGGATATAGGAAAAATGTATCCATATCCATCATCTCATTCCTTTGTCACACACAAGCTTCCTTGAGCAAAAGTTTAATAAGGTCTCCTACTCTCTCATCCTTCTTTTCTTCCACCATAGGAGGTCATCGGGGTTAGTGATGATGGTCTTTCAAGGGCTCAAGCAGTTTGAGTCCCAACTCCTTATACCCCGACTTCATTAGATACATGCATAGAAAAAATAGATAAAGAGCACATTGTTCTAATACCACTGATCCAGATTTATTAAGGGAAGAAAGTGAAATACATATTTATAACCAAAACATAGAGATACAATGAAACTTGACTTCTATTAATAAATGGAAAGTGTCAAAACTGTAAAAACGTTGAACGAAAACAAACTAGCTCAAAGGTGGTATTTTATCTTTGAGGAGATGGGACTGTTATGCGCCTTTTTTAAAGTAAGCTACAATGAGGCTGAAAGTCCCTTTTTAACATTAGAAGTAATGAGGAAAATCTAAACATCCAAAAACTTAACCTTGGGAGGTGAAACGCCTAAAGGCTTGTGGGCCCCTGTAACAACCCTGGTTAAAAATCCTTGTAACAAAGTTAATAAAGGAAAAATAAGACCAAGGTCATGGGACACGTATTCCAAGCTAAATGTTGGGCAAAAACATAGTGATGGAGATCACTTGTGATTAATAAATGGCTATGGAAATTGGCAAAGGCAAAGAGGCAATAATTGATATTTAATTGTGGAAATAAAGGAAAATGGGAGAAAAAGAAGGTGAAAAGTCACAAGATTGCATGCGAAGAAAATTGAAGGAAAATAGAGGGAAATGAAGAAAATAGAGGCCTCAATAATAAAAGGTTTATGAGGATCAATTCACAGCTTTCATCATTTGAAGGTTTTTGTCAGTTAAGTCTTGGCACTCTCATTCTATTCTCTCTCACACATACTCTTGCACACTTAGAGTTTCTTGGAGCATTGTGGCATACTTTGGATTTGGAGAAAGAAGACAAAGGGAAAGTAGGAAAGCGTAAGGGGACAATGGGATCAACAACTACAATAGGTTTGCTTTGCAAGTATTGAGTTGAATATATGATTTCCTTGCTAGTTTTGGCATGCATGGCATATGCATGTTTTTATTTGGTTATGATCTCTCATTAGCATGGAGGATTGCTTGGATTGACAATGATTTTGCGTAGCCTTTCCATTTCTTGGATAACCATGGTGTTATGGGTTTTCCCATTTGTTTTTTGATTGGTACTCATGTTCCTTATTGATGTGGGTTGAGTTATTAGTTCCTAGAGCCTTGGTTGCACAAACGCTCTAGAAGTCCTGTAATAACTTGGGTTGAGTCACTAGTTGTGGAAGCCTTGGTCGAATAAACGCTCTAGAGCCTTGGGTGGGTTGAGTTACTAGTCCTAGAGCCTTGGTTGGACAAACACTCCGGAGCCCTGTGACAACTATGGATTGAGTTACTAGTCCTAGAGCCGTGTTGGAACAAACACTCTAGAGGCTTGCACAGCTTGGGTAGGGACCTATCTGGTGATGGTTAGTGATGTCTGATCGTGAGGTGGAATCACTAGTTGAGGGTTGAGGTGGTTTGGCCTCTGGAATCTCTGGTTTGGTTTTGGTTGGTTTATTCCATAAGATCCCACATTCATGCTTGGAATATGGCATGGGGGTGATTAGTTAAAAGAGAGATTTGGTTAAACCCAATTTATAGTCGGGCGGTACGTGGAAGTCCTTGATTTGGTCAGATTTGCATATGTTGATAAGAGCTCCTTTCCTCTTGTATTTCATGATTACTTATACTTGTTATTATGTGTCTTTGATGGTTGTCCTATCATTATTATTATTATGGTTATATGTTGGTTATAAGTATGGTTTCATGACATATTCTAGTTATAGATCTTAACATATTTGGATTGGTAAATGAATGGGTTATTGGATGCATGACTTAATAGTTGTTTTTGTAGATATTATGGGAGGGCATTAGACCTTTTTGATGATTCTCAAATAAGTATGAGACCCCTATGTTCAGATATGCATTTATGACCTGTAGATTGCATATGCACAATGTGTTTGACGAAACACCTATCATGGTTAGGCCTGGTTAAGTCAAGTTCTTGTCTAAGTTTTGTGTTAATGCCTTTGTCTTAGTGTCATTCATCATTTTGGAAAGTTCTATCAAGTTTTGGGTAGAGGTCTAGATCCTATCCCTAAAAAGTGGCTCAAATATCGAGGTCACATGCACTAAATTGGGTAATTTAAACTGCAATTGTTGGGAGGTAGGGCTATCCATGTGACTAGAGGCTTACAATTGTTGGCTTGCCTTGTTATGCAAGTGGATGAAGGTCTAGGTTAGTGAAAAAGAAAGTTAACTCAGGGTTTGGGCACCTTGAGTGGTTTTTTAGCTCCCGGGGTTCCTGTAGCTCTTGAGGAAGGTCAGTAAAGTTTCAGTTTGTCGATTCCACTTCCTCTATTGCACCTAGGAGGATGAGTCATATCATAGTAATTATTCATCGCATATTTACCCCAGTGGACTGGTGAACTTGGGTAAGTGTGGGAGGAGGGTGTTACAGAGTGGTATTAGAGTCCCAGGTTTTAACACTTGGACTCGATGGGCGAAATGTGTTTGTCATGCATGCATGTAGGTTGTGTATGTGCTTGTTACATATGCATGGTAATGATCATTGTTATAGTTGTGTCATTATCTAGAAGTTGCTTATGTTGTTTTTGGGATGATGTACTTGTTGATTTCATTATACCTATATTTACATATGTTATGCTAATCTGGATTGACCTTGTAGATGAGATAGCCTCCCATGAACTTAACTGAGGTACGTTTGATTATGTTTATATTTGTTTTATCTGACATAATATGTCTATAGGAATAAGATCAAAGATGACTAACAAAATGGTTGACTACAATTCACATGACTCCCCCTACAGATCATATGAGCAACATGGTGATGAGTACTCCCCTCATATAGAAGATACATTGAGAAGTTTGAAGGCATAAATAAGAAGTTGCAAAGCGGATAATGATAATATCATTTAGTCACAGGAAAGACTTGTTAGGGAATGGGAGAAGCAAGTAGAAGTCAATGTAATGATTCTTCAGAATTTGTCAGATTTGTAAAGACGGGGACCACTTAAGATCAATCATGGACAAGAGGAAATGACAAATGGATCTTAAGGCAGCAAGTCTCGATGATGACACAGATTGGATAGAGAGGATATAGTCAAAGATGGCTGATTTCTAGATACACCTGACCGGAGGGGCAGTGATCATGGGTTCTGTCCTAGTTCTAGTTCAGAGAGACAATATCATCATCACCATCACCATCCATATATGAGGAGTGAGAAGCAGTCTTTTCCAGAAGAGTTTAAGAAAGCAAAATCACCTACATTTAATGGAGAAATGAAGAAGTCACAGGATCCAAAATCTTGGTTGCTTGGGATGAATAAGTTCTTCATATTGCATGAATATTTAGAGAACATGAAAGCTATAATAGCTACCTTCAGTCATAAAGGTAAAGCAAACATTTAGTGAGAAGATGTGAAGAACGTTAGAGGCATTCAAGAAGAGGAGTTGACTTGGAGTGAGTTTGAAAGACTTTTTAGGAGGAAATCTATCTAAGAGATACTATGACGATAGGGCGAAGGAGTTCTATGAGTTGAAGATGGGATCTATGATTGATGAGGAGTATACTAGAAAATTCTTGGAGTTGTTGAGGTATTTGCCTTACCTTAAGGAGGAGAAAGATAAGATTCAAAGATTCACTAGTGAGTTGTCAGTAGCGTTTAAAGACAGGATTGCGTTTGATAAGCCTAGATCGTTGGAGGAAGCCATTAGAAAGTTGAAGCATTGTTATGAGAAATCAAAGTGAAGGTTTGGATATAAACATTATTGGAAAGATAATGAAAATACTTAGGGAAAATGAGATAAGAAGTGAGGAAGACTACAACACACAGGTAACAAAGAGAATGCAGTGTTGCACAAGAAGTTCAATGCATCTGATAGAGGATATGGATTTCAATCTGAGGATTAAAACAAGGGTGATGGCAGGAAGCCTTGACAGTGTTGGACTTGTGGTAAGGATCGTTGCAAGAGATATTGTCCACAACATCAGGGTGGCAGACCACATATTTACAGTGCTCAGGAGGCACAAATTGTGGGGGATGTTAGATAGAGTATTCCTCATATTTATGCAGTGTTGGATAATAGGTAAGCGGATCATGAGACATATATTATCGAGATGGACGGTAAGCTTTGTGATCAAGTTGTTTCTATTTGACCCTAGATCTAATTATAGTTATGTTAACCCTAACCTAGTGGATAAGTGTGGTTTGAATAAAGAAGTGCAAGCAGAGTCTTGGTTACAACAATTTACTACAGGTACTAAGAAAATAGTTCATCATTGGGTAAGAGCTTGTGTCTTTGACTTGAATGGTATGTCTACATCAGTGCATCTAAATGTGCTTCCATTGGGATCATACAATATGTTGTTGGTTATGGATTGGTTGTATCTTCACAAGACTAAGGTGGATTGTTATGAAAAGGTTATTGAGTGCTTGGACGATAATGGAGAACATAGAGTCTTGTACGGTAAGAAGAAGGCGATATCAGTTAGAATGGTAATAGATATGCAGGCAAAGCATAGTCGCAAGAAAGGGTGTGTATTGTTTGCAGTGCATATTTCCAGTGATAAAGGTAAGGAAGGTCTTCAAGAGGTACCCAGTTTTATAGAAGTTTTAGGATGTGTTCCTAGCAGAGTTTTTAGAGTTACTGCCTCATAGGGAAGTGGAATTTTCTATTGAGTTGGTACCAAGAGCAGCACCAACATCAAATCCAACTTACAGGATGAGCACTCCAAAGTTAGTGGAACTGAAGTTGAAATTGAAGGAAATGTTGGACAAGGGATACATAAGGAAAAGTGTGTCACCTTGGGGTGCACAAATGTTGTTTGTGAACAAGAAGGATGGTACTCTTAGGTTATGCATTGATTACAGGTAGTTTAATAAGGTGACGATTAAGAAAAGGTATATGTTGTCGAGGATTGATGACTTGTTTGACTAGTTGAAGGGAGCAACAGTGTTCTCGAAGTTTGATTTGACTTCATGATATCATCAAGTACGCATCAAAGAAGAGGACATCTACAAGACTTCTTTCTGGACTAGATATGGGCACTATGAGTTTGTTGTGGTTCCTTTTGGTTTGACTAATGCTCCAAATACTTACTTATGTTTGATGAATAGTGTGTTGCGTCCTTATCTGGACAAGTTTGTGATTATATCCATTGATGATATATTGATATATTCTAAGAATGAGGAAGAACATGTCAAACACTTAGCAACAATGTTAAGACTGCTAAGAGAGCATCAATTGTATGCCAAGCTTAGTAAATGTAGTTTCTTTCAGACAAAGGTACATTACTTGGGACATGTTGTCTCCAAGGAAGGCATAATAGTGGATCCAGGAAATATAAGACCTATCATGGGCTGGGCAACTCCTAGGAACATGGATAAGGTTAGATCATTCACGGAGCTAGTAGGTTACTACAGGAGGTTCATTAGGAACTTCTCATAGATAGCCTATCATATTACATCATTGCAGAGGAAGGGACATAAATTTGAATGGACAGAGGAATGTGTATCTAGTTTTGAGAAGTTAAAATAATTTCTTACCAATACTCTAGTTCTCGAGATTGTAGATCTGGATAAAGACTTTGTGGTGTGTACAAATGATAGCAAGAGAGAACTTGGTGGGGTTCTAATGCAAGAGGGACAAGTAGTATGTTATGAGTCAAGGAAACTGAATGAGCACGAGCATAATTATGTAACGCATGATCTTGAGTTGGCAACAATCATCCATGTACTGAAGATGTGGAGGGACTATATTCTTGGCAGGAGGTTCATCTTGATGAGTGATCACAGTGGATTGAGGTACTTATTTAACCAACCTAAACTGAATACTAGGCAAGCTGGTAGTTGGATATGATCAATGAGTTTGACTTCGAGATCAGGTACATTAAGGGAAAAGAGAAAAAGGTTGCAGATGATCTTAGAAGGCTAGTACAGGTAAATCACATAGAAGTTATGAGTTCATATGGGAAAAATTTACAGAATCAAATCTTGGAGGTAGGACAACAAGATGACAGGTACCAACATCTTATGCATGGGTTACAACAACAGGGTACAAGTGAACAAGATGTGGATTATCATCTCACATCAGATGGTTTGGTGAGATTTAGGGACAATATCTCTATGTGTCAGACAATAGTGAGCTCAAGAAGATTATCTTGAGGGAACTTCATGTAAAGTTGTATTCAAGTCACTCGAGATATCAAAAGACATTGACAACTGTGAAAAAGTTATATTATTGGCCGAATTTGAAGAAAGAGGTGGCAGAGTTTGTTGCGAGATGCTTGGATTGTTAATAGGTAAAGGGATATTGTAAGCATCTAGGTGGATTACTACAATCGATTATGATTATAGAGTGGAAATGGAAGGTCATTTCCATGGACTTCATCACAGGTTTGCTAAGAACCTCTAGATAACATGATTCCATCATGGTTATGGTTGACAGATTGATAAAGGTAGTGCACTTCATTCTAGTAGAGTCTATGAATTCAGCTAGTGAAGTAGCGCACGTCTTCATCAGAGATATAGTGAGGTTGCATGGTATTCTGAAGAAGATTCTGTCAGACAGAGATGCCAAGTTCGCTTCTAGGTTCTGGAAGGATTTATTTGTAGGTTTGGGTACAAAGTTGACTTTTAGTACAACTTATCATCTGTAGACAGATGGACAGACAGAGAGGGTCAACAAGATTTTGGAGGATATGTTGAGAATGTATGTTATGCATTAGTAGTGAGAGTGAGAAGAGTATCTTATACTAGTGGAGTTTGTGTATAATAATGGATATCAAGAATCTTTGAAGATGAGTCTGTTTGAGGCACTTTATGGGCAAAGTTGTAATACTCCCATCAGTTGGAGTGATCTAATGAACAAGGTGTTGATTGGACCGGATATGTTGGTAGAGATGGAACAAGAAATGTAGGTAATCAAGAAGAACCTAAAGGCAACACAAGATAGACAAAAGAGTTATGTAGATCAACACAAGGTGTTTAATGAGTTTCAAGTTGGGGAACAAGTGTACTTGCACATCAAGTCTAGAAGAGATCTTTGAGGATTGGATCATGTGCCAAGTTGGCACCTCGATATTGCGGGCCTTTCAAGATTCTTGAGAGGATTGGACTAGTAGCCTACTGGCTTGCACTGCCTCTGACAATGAAAGTCCATGATGTTTCATGTGTCATTACTTAACAAGTACATGAAAGATGTTGATCATGTGATTGTCTAATATGTATTATAGGTGGATCCAGAAGGAGAATTCTAATCGGAACCTCAGTGCATTTTGTAGCGAAAGATGCTCATGCTCCAGAATCGAGCAATCGAGCAAGTTAAAGTGCAATGGTAGCATTTTGGGCTCGATGAAGCTACATGGGAGATGGTTGATCAGATGTAGGCTATGTATCCTTCTCTATTCACCAGTTGAGCGGATGCCTTTTGTTATATGTTCTATGTTGTGTTTGGTTATGGCGATATACGCATATGTATGTAAATACCACATCGAGTTCTGTTATAAAGCTCCAATAAGCGGTATGGTGTTCATGATATGCTGGTTATGTTTTAGTAGATGGATATGATGTAATGTTGTATCGAGCTATGTTATAAGGCTCCATAGGCAACATGTGTTTGCTGGTTTATAATTGTCATTGAACAACGAGGATGGTGTTCCCCCAAGGGGGAGGGTTCTGTAACAATCCTGGTAAAAAAACCATATAACAAATTTAATAAAGGAAAAATAAGACCAAGGTCATGGGGCACATATTCCAAGTTGAATGTTGGTAAAAAACATAACGACGAGGATCACTTGTGATTAATAAATGGCTATGGAAATTGGCAAAGGCAAAGAGGCAATAATTGACATTTAATTATGGAAATAAAGGAAAATAAGAGAAACAAAAGGTTAAAGGTCACAGGATTACATGCGAGGAAAATAGAAGGAAAATAGAGGAAAATGAAGAAAATAGAGACATCAATAAATAAATAAAAGGTCTTATGAGGATCAATTCACATCTTTTGTTAGTTGAAGCTTTTTGTAAATTTAGTCTTGGCACTCTCACTCTATTCTCTCTCACTCATATTCTCGCACAGTTAGAGTTTCTTGGAGCGTTGTGGCATACTTTGGATTTGGAGAAAGAAGACAAAGGGAAAGTAGGAAAGCACAAGGGGACAACAAGATCAACAACTACAACGAGTTTTCTTGTAGGTACCGAGTTGCATGTATGATTTCCTTACTAGTTTTGGCATGCATGACGTATGCATGTGGTTATTTGGTTATGATCTGTCATTGGCATGGATGATTGCTTAGATTGACAGTGATTTTTCCTAGCATTGCCATTTCATGGATTACCATGGTGTTGTGGGTTTTCCCATTTGTTTTTTGATTAGTTCTCATGTTCCTTATGGTTGTGGGTTGAGTTATTAGTTCATGGAGCCTTGGTTCGACAAACGCTTTGGAAGCCCTGGAACAACTTGGGTTGAGTTACTAGTCCTAGAAGCCTTGGTCAGATAAATGCTCTAGAGCCCTTAGTAGGTTGAGATATTAGTCCTAGAGCCTTCATTGGAAAACTTATCTGGAGCCCTGCGATAGTTGTGGGTTGAGTTATTAGTCCTGGATTCAAGTTGGAACAAACGCTTTAGAGCCCTAGACAGCTTGGGTAGAGACCGATCTGGTGATGGTTAGTGATGTTCGACCTTGAGGTGGAATCACTGGTTGAGGGTTGTGGTGGTTTGGCCTCTAGAAGCCCTGGTTTGGTTTTGATTGGTTTATTCCATGAGATCCCACATTCATGCTTGGAATATGGCACGATGATGATTGGTTGAAAGAGATATTTGGTTTAGCCCAAACTGTGGTCGGGTGGTATGTGGAAATCCCTAACTTGGTCGCATTTGCATATGTTAATAAGATCTCCTTTCCTCTTGCATTTCATAAGTATTTATACTTTTTATTATGTGGCTTTTATGGTTGTCCTATCATTGTTATTATTCTGGTTATATGTTGGTTATAAGCATGGTTTCATGGCGGATTCTAGTTATGGCTCTTAACATATTTGGATTGGTAAACGAATGGTTATTGGATTCATGACCTAATAGATGTTTTTGCAGCTATTATGAGAGGGCATTAGACCTTCTTGATGATTCCCAGATAAGTATGTGACCCCTATGTTCAAATATGCATTTGTGACCTGTAGATTGCATGTTCACAATGTGTTTGATGAAATGTCTATCATGGTTAGGCCTAGTTAGGACAAGCTCTTGTCTAAGTTTTGTGTTAATGGCTTTGTACTAGTGTCATTCATCATTCTGGAAAGTTATATCAAGTTCTAAGAAGAGGTTTGGATCCTAGCCCTGAAAAAAGTGGCTCAAATCTCAGGGTTGCATGCACAAAAATGGTTAATTTAGACTGTAGTCACCAGTAGGTAGGGTTATCCATGCAACTTGAGGCTAATAGTCACTGGCTTGCCTTGTTATGCAAGCAGTTGGGGGTCCAGGTCAGTGAAAAAGAAATTCAACTTAGGGTTTGGGCACCTGGAGTGGTTGTTTAACTCTTGGGGTTCTTATAGCCCCTGAGGAAGGTCATTAAAGTTTTAGTTTATTGATACCACTTCCTTGATTGTACCTATGAGGTTGAGTCATATCATAGTAACTCTTCATCACATATTTACCTCGGTGGACTAGTGAAATTGGGTAAGTGTTGGAGGAGGGTACTATAGCCCCAATGAGGTTAGTTGGTACATCAACTTCCCAGGGTCATAACTTTTACATATAATATTTGTTTGGCATTCTCGGTAACCCATTGGAAAGGTCCAATTGAGAATTATGCATTTCGAACGACCCAATATAGCATATGGCTATATCTTATGGCTACTGATTAGGTCCTTGCCACATCAGAAAAAACATCATTTAGGACTCAAAATAGCCCCAAAAGTTTAGGATATGAAAAAATATAGAAAAAATACTAATATGGAGTGTAACAAACCTGCTCAAAATCTGTGTAATAAAGTTAATAAAAGAAAAGTAATAACCATGGTCATGGGACACATATTTCGAGCTGAACACAGTAATGGGGATCACATTGTTGAAAAGTGTAACTATGTTCGATCTTCATAATGACATGTAATTATGATTTTATGTAATGAGATGTAAAGAAGAAAAATAAATTTATTATATTGCTTGCTTCATGGGTTTCATGAGAAAGAGATTTTATTTTTGAGTCAAGACTCCCATTGAGAGTCTTCAGGAATTATTTGTCATCTAGCCATACAATGTTAAAGTCATTGTCAATGTATTCAAGTCATGTTACACTTTGTAAAAGGTCAATCATGTGTATGTAAAGTATCCTCCATGACCTTGTCACTTATCCTCTAAAATTCGACCTACAACGATGGAAGAACATGCTAGAAGAAGTCGGCTTAATCTCTAGTGATCATGTCGGCCTAAAAGACATGTGATGAGGAGTATAAATAGCCACACTTAGCCTCACTTGAAGGCAAGTAACTCAACAAGAATTCGTTGAAGAAGAAGTGCGAAAAAAAGGTGAAGAAGTAGTGCGAAGAAGGGGCTGCAAAGAGAAGAATGAATATAGAATAAGAAGGTTTCTTCTGGGCATAGCCAAGAGAGATTCTTTTGGATCAATGAAGGAAGAGTTTCTTCTAGATCAACGAAGAAAGAGTTTCTTCTAGGGTAGCGCATAAGGTTTCTTCTGGAGCAACGAAGAAGGTTTCTTCTGGGGTAGCGAAGGAGGTTTCTTCTGGGGTCATAGAAGAAAGGGTTTCTTATGGGGCACTTGTTCTAGGTAACCGAGATAGATATCTAGAGACCAAGGTTCTCTAGAGGAGACCAATGAAATCCTAGAGACCGAGATTCTCTAGGAGAAGTTGAGAAGAAGAAGTGTGAAGGATGATGAGCCTAGGTATTGTAACAATAGTGCTGCAACTCCCAAGACTACCAGCTTTACTTATCAACCCGGGGTTCGTACAAACTTGGAGGTGATAGTGCTATATGCACAAGTAAAAGTGAAGATACTACCTGTTGTCACTGCTCATTTGGCAAGAGACCCCAAGGGTTCCAAGCCAGACTTCTATAGGGTCATAAGAAGCTTGATTTTGATGGAAGAAGAGCAAATCTATCCTAAGGGAGAGCTACTCTACTACAGTAATGAAGAAATCAACATGCAATGCTAAATCACACCATACCCTAGCTAACCAATTAAACAACTATGCCTAAACAGAATTTCTAAATCAATGCTAACCTAATGCTAATTATCTAAGTTGCAGAAGGTAAGAGCATCAAAACTTAGACTAAGGTGTAAGAAAAGAACTAAACTAACTCGGCTTTCAAGCGGAAAAGTAGTCGGAGGATGAAATCAGTGAAAGGATGATGTGAGGGAGAAATAGTGCATAAGAGTCATTGGATCAATCGGGTGAAAGGAAAATGAATGGCAGAGATCAGATCACAAGAGGTTACATAGATAGATGGGCGAATACAGTTAACTAATAGGATGAACAGTGGAGATATTATCGCGAAGGCTTCAACGAATAAACGGATGAACGAGGTTAATGAACAGGATGAACAACAAAGATCGTATCGTGAGGGATTAAGTGAGTGGATGGACGAACAAGGTTAATAGGAGATAAATGGCCGAGGTCTAATCGCGCGGGTGAAGTCAAAAGATGAATGGACGAGGCTAACAGGAGTGATGAACGACTGAGATCTTATCACATGGGTGAAGTCAAGAGATGGACGATGGAGATCGTATCACGGGGGAAAAGAAATGTACGAAAATGATGGAGCAGGTTTCTAAGGCGGTAAATAGTTTCTCGCGCATCCTCAAGGCAGTAAGCGAAATTCTAACATTTCAGACGATTAGCCTTACTACGCGACATGTAGCATGAGAAAACCACTTTTCTCGCATGCTATCAGGTGGATAACGTTCATGCACTAATCCGCGCGAGATTGTGTGATAGTCATTGGATCAGGCGGGGCTGATCAATGATGGAGATCGACCAAGCTAGTTGGCGATCGGGTGAAGCGATAGCCGTTGGATTAGGCGAGGCAGATCGACGGTGGGGACTTAAAGTTCATAAAGTAAATGGTGGAATCCATACCAGGCAACAGTTGGAGAAAATAATGAATTAGATGGTGATCATAAAGGTTTGTTGGTGATTGGACGACGAGGAAGCAATGCATGAGGAACGTGCTTAAGGCAATTTCAAATGAAAATGACAGAGAAAACCAGTGAAGGTGAACAACTAACTGCAACAACAACGAACTCCATAGCTCAGGCGAGAACCAAAAACCTGTGTTTCTCGGGTTGTTGAAGGGTCCCTTCCTCAAGTCATGGTCCCAGAGGGAGGAGATGAGGCCGAGACACCTGCACACAACTTGATAGTGATATTTTTCCTCTAGCTAACCTACTAATTAAAAAAACACAATTGGAAGTAAACTAAAACAAATGCAGCTACTGAAGAAAATGAACAGGAAAACCATGAATAATCTATGCTATATTGTTGTAATGAAAGTGCAACTACTTAAGCAAATAAACAGTGAAAACCATAAGGCTACTTAAGTAAATGATCAGAAAACCATGAAACTACTTAAGCAAATAAATAGAACAGAACTCTATGCTAGCATATATATACAGTAAAGAGGAGCTTTGGCTACTTGGGTCAAGCCCTAACCCAAGAGCTTCGACCCTTGGAGTTAGCTCAAAGCTGGCTTAAACATAACTCATTCTTATTATAAAAACCATGGATTACAGAGCAAACTGTCACAAGTCTTTGTAGCTCAGAAATAAAACAGAGTTTTACAATAGAAGTCTCAATCCTACTAAGGTCCTAAGCCTCTCTCTTTATACATTTCAAGTCTCTAACAACTTCCTTCCCATTAGGGAGGCTTGGCCTCCAACTCAAGAAAAACTGGTTTTTGTCCCTTTCCCTTGCTCAGTTGTCTTTTAGTCTTCAAAGTGATGGCTGTGTGCACTCCACGCTGATGGTGGAATACTCGAATGGAGGGGTAGTAAATGAGGAGGTTTTACCTCCTATAGTTACTCTCCCTTGTCCCATTCGAGTCTTTACCAAGGCCTTTGCCATAGTTCCTTGTTGTTATCCTTTATACCTACATTTCTCCTTCCTTTTATCTTTTATTCCTGCATTTACATGCACATTAGACCACAAAGCCAAACATCCAACTCTAATTCATTTCATAAACAAAATATAATAAAAAATATGCAATAATTTGTGAGAATAGTTGGTTTGGCTAAGCT
>APFE030020471.1:77187-94687 GCA_000404065.3 Pinus taeda | reverse complement strand
AGGTTAGGGGAAAATGATCCTTCTTTGTGTGGCTTTGTTCAACTCCCTATAATCAACACAAATCCTCCACTTACCATTTTTCTTGGGAATTAATACTAAAGGAGAGACCCACTTACTGTCTGAGATAGGGTAAATGAATCGTGCATCTAACAATTTTTGCAGTTCTTCTTTGACTATGTCTTTAAGAGCTGGATTCATCCTCCTTTGTGGTTGCCTGACTGGCTTGCAACCTTCTTTGATGTATATGTGGTGAGTACACACTGAGGGGTGTACTCATTTCATTTCCTTATAACTCCAAGCAAAGGCTTCTAGGCTTTCTCTCAATATGTTGCACAACTTTTCTTCTTCTAAAGCAGAAAGAGATGGGTTAATTTTCAAAGTTCTCTCTAGGCCAAATTCTATGGTTTTGACACAGAGTGGGTTGGAATTGGCCAAGCATAAGCCAATTGGATGATTGTTTTGGGCTTCCCTTACTTCTTCCCCTAATGGTAATGAACTAGGAGTTGGACTTTGGAGCAGGTGTTCAATTAAGTCATCTTCATCTTGCTGTCCCCCTCCTATGGTTGCTTCCAAAGTATAAAGTTGGGCAGAATAAAATTCATCTTCTTCCTCCACCCCTAACCATAAAGGTAAATCATGCTCTAGGGTAGGTTGAGCAAGAGGGTATAGGACTAATTGTTTGGACATATGCCCATTCTTGATGGTCATATTCCCAGCTCTGTAGCTAATGTAAGCATCAACTATGGCCAACCATGGCCTCCCAAGGATGAGAGGATAACCAGTAAGCTTAGCCTTAGGTTGGAGAACTAGGAAATTTGCAGGGTGCTCCCAAGAGTCATTGGAGACCATCACATCCTCCATAATTCCCTCAAGGGTGACTGTGGAATGGTCTGCAAGTTGCAAAACTGTTGTGGTCTTCCTTAATGACCCTTGGAGGTTGAGCTTGAGCATGGTGTCCTTGGTCATCACATTAATGGCAGCCCCAAGATCAATCAGAGTGTGTGGGAAAATGGTGCCATTGATGTGCACATCTACTACATGGCTTCCAGGGTCTAGGTATTTTGGACATATTACCTGCCCCAACATTAAGTCAGACAACTTCCCAATGACATTAATGGTGGGGGCATCCCTTTTCCTTCTTCTTGGATGCTTGAAGCACTTCTCCTTAATCAACTTATTGTAAATGGGAACATCTTTGATTTCTCGGAGAAGGGGGATCTTTACACATAGATTTTTCAAGTCTCCTAGAAGTTTAGTTTCTTCTGGGGTAGGATGGAGTGGTTGGGTTAATCTCCCATGAAAGGGTGGATTTACTTTAAGGTTGCTTTCCTCTCTTTCTTCCTCAACTTCCCTATGTGGAGAGGGAGGTTGGTTGTCTAGGAGAATTCTCCCAAATCTTAGGTTGATCTCCTAGATTTCTACAACATAAGCTAGGTATGATGTCTCTCCACTGTATGCCTATTGAGCCTGCCTATTGTTTGGGTTCGAATTTGGCTGGGTAGGCATCTGGGGTTGCTTAGGTGGAGCAGATCGCAGGAGTTGTGGTTGGGTAGGTGGTGGAGGCAATAGGGTTGGAACATTGTTGAATTGGGGCCTCCACCCCTGGTGTGGGGTATTCCACTGATGTTGTGGCTGAACATAAGGTTGAAATGACTGGATGGCTAGCTGGGATTGATATTGAGATGCATAGGACTAAGGAGGGGGAGTAGAACAAGAAGGATGTGCAGGGGGTCCCCAAGAAGGTATAGTTGTGGTTTGGTTGGGGTTGTAATATGCATGGGGTGACCCTTGCATACCCTGCTGGTATGGTCTAGGCCTAGGAGGTCTCCTTTGGTTGATGTAGCAAAGCTGCTCAGTGACCCCTTCAGCTCTTTGATATACAGCTTTGAGTCCATGTAAAGAAGGGCACTTGTTTGTGGAGTGGTTTTCTTCACAAACTAAGCAAATCTTAATACAATTCAACGGACATTCATTCTTAGGATGCCTCCTGGTGCATCTAGGACAAAAGATGGCCAAGGCTCTCTCTGCTTCCTCTTGCTTCCTTTTGATGTTCATGGTGTCCAATTGCAAGGCAAGGGTTTGCAACATATCACTTTTTAAATCTTCCAACATATTTCCAATTTCACCCTTGATGGATAAGTTAGAGGATGATGTATTGGCCATAGGTTGACTATCCCTACGCTTTTTCCTGGCTGCCCTAGAATGGTTTCTAAAGAAATTCTTAATATCCTCTGTTGAGTCCCAAACTTACATCTTCCCTATATACCTTTTTAGCCTTTTTCTCCAGTTACCTGAACCTCCAAGCTATCAATCATTGCATATTAGTTTAAAAAAGAGCATATAAATGGTTTCCTAACTATGTCTTGTGACTGCTGTTTGATTTAGATTTTTGCTCAGTCAGCTGCGGAATCTTGTCACTTTCCGCAGCCAGAATCAGTTTCTGCAACCTTTTTGTTGAAGTCTATGTTATAGGTGTCTACTGGAGAATCCGGCCACATGGGCAAGCTGCAAATGATGTGGACATGGAACGTGTTCCCTTGGTTTAGCCAAATCACTCATAGAAGACCGTGGTCAAAGCCAGTCAAGCGGTGGTCAACGCTAAGAGTTTTGCGGTGGCAGGACTCTGTTTTTCATCATGAGGAGAATTGCGTGGCAAGTTCCTAAATCCCAGGAGGCATGCCAACACCTGTGGACTGCCCCGTGAACCAAATCCAACAGCCACCCTCCTTGGATTAAATTCTCACGGCTACCACACTGCTAGATTTCTGGATATGGTCATTTACGTGTCTGTCTACCAGTGCAGATCTTAGCAATTAGTTATGTTATTTCCTATTATAAATAAAGCATCCTCGTATGCATAAAGGCTAGTTTTTGGTATGTAATCTTGACTGTTTTACGAGCCACCGTGCCATGACTTGATCCTTATGTTATGACTGTATTTCAATATATGAGAAGCCACTGCTTTTAAGTTCAAATCCGTGATTGATTTCTGATTGGCCAAGGTTACAGAGGGCCCCTGTACACCAAGGTTTTGTAGTTATTGTATAGTTTCATGTTTTCTTCATTTACGTTCTTAATGCCATAGTTGTTTGCTTGTATATATTATACTGCTCATGGTATTCATGTTGATTGTTGTCCATAGTTTCTTTTATGCTTTCTAATGACTATTAACTGATCAATGTTTTATTTCAGGTTCTAATAGATAGCCCGAGCAAGTGCACATAGATTTTTGATGACTAATGACATGATGAAATTATCTTGTCCTCCTGCTGATTTGTTTTCTTAGTTCTAATTCCAACACTGTTTATTTCTTTCAGTTTTGCTTTGTTCATTTACTTTTCTGCAAGATAAATATTACACTATTCATGTCATTTTCAGTTACCTCCTATAGCCAGAGCAAGTCGAATGGTGAGGGATTGAGTGTGAATGTATAGTTTGATATTAGTTTATTTGCTTTTGCAAGTTAGTGATTAGATTACTCATGTCATTTTCGGTTACCTCCTATAGCCAGAGCGAGTCGAATGGTCAGGGGTCAGAATATGAGTTGATGTGATATAGTTTAGTTTACTTTGCTTACAATTTTTGAATTGCTTTGAGTTCAGTTTTCTTTTTATATAGCAACAAGGATACTGGGTTTCATAGTCACTAGTTCACTGTTTGGTTTAATTAGAATTTAGGTACATCTTTATTTTCTCTTAGTAATTGATTTCATCATTGCAAGTTTGAAAACCTTTTTGAAAATTGAAGTTTGGAAATTATTTTAAAAGGTCACCATTGCCTTGAATACTTATATACATACTTGATTTTTAGAATTGCCATCTCATATTAGAGAATCAACAAGAAGATAAACCCAGAAACAAATCAAAAATAAAAAACGACAAAGAAATAAGAAAACGGTTATCTTGCATATATAGTGCACTTCACTTCAGCAGTTTACGACTCCCGAATTGACAATTTATATAGCAATTTAGGACACACTAAATTGACCAAGCATCCTCATAGGGTAATTGGTAGACATCTCCTCCTGCTACCATATTTAAAGTATCCAAAAGATCTTCCCTTACACCTCTAAGCAGGACCATCTTTAGTGACTCAAGGTCAAGTGTGCACCTGGCCCTTTTGTAACTGAGTTGGAATCTTTCTTCATAGTCTTCTAAGGATTCATCCTGGCCTATGGTCATCCTAAAAATATATTCTTTAGCGTCCTTTGACCTATAGTAGTCCCTATATTTGTTGTTAAAAGTCTGCTGCATCTGAGTCCAAGTTGTGATTCTATCTCTAGGTAAACCCATGAACCAGTGCAATGTTGCATCCTTGAGGGTAGATGGAAACAATTTTAACTTTTTCTCATCATTTGTATAGTCATAGGTTCGACATGTAATAACAAACTCAAATAGGAAAGTGTCAGGGTCCTCTATGGTCAGGCCATGGAAACGAGGTAGAGCAGAGGGGCTTATATTCTTCATCTTAGTGTCCCCATTGGTTTCCCTGATGGGGAAGGCACTCTCAATTCTCTCTCTATCTCCCCTGCCATTTTGGTTTCCAGCCATTAGTTCAGTAGGAATGGTTTGTTCCTCTTCTTCTTCCCTTGTAGGTTCTTCAAATATGTAAGGTTGCTCACCTAAAGGTTCTTCCACTTAACAGTCACCGAAGAAGAGAGAAGGTTGATCGTTGGATGCAGTGGGGGTATTTGACAAGAATTTTCCTGAATTGTCCCTATTCCTACGAGGCATGAAAGGAAATGTTTTTGGGTTTGTTTTTGTAATATCTTGTTGAAGCTAGAAAGTACTTGTAGAATAGAAAGGAAAGCAGATAATGACAATTGAAAGAAAGAAAGAAACTAGATTACTTTTGTAGAAATAAACTAATGGAAGAAAATTGAAGACTAGAAGTAGAAGAAAAGAAAGTTGGAGACTAGAAAATAGAAGAAAGCAGTAATTACTTCTGCTTAGACAGCTCCCCGGAAATGACACCAAAAAGTGATGAACCTAGGTATTGCAACAATAATTCTGCAACTCCCAAGGCTACCAACTTTAGTTATCAACCCGGGGTTCGTAAAAACTTGGAGGTGACAGTGCCATATGCACAAGTAAAAGTGAAGGTACTGCCTATTGTCACTGCTCATCTGGCAAGAGACCCTAGGGGTTCCAAGCCAGACTTCTATAGGGTCAGAAGAAGCTTGATTTCGATGGAAGAAGAGAAAATCTCCTAAGGGAGAGCTACTCTATTGAAGTAATGAAGAAATCAACATGTAATGCTAAATCACACCATACCATAGCAAACCAGTTAAACAACTATGCCTAAACAAAATTTCTAAATCAATGCTAACCTAATGCTAATTATCTAAGTTGCAGAAGTAAAAAGCATCAAAACTTAGACTAAGGTGTAAGCAAAGAACTAAACTAACTCGGATTTCAAGCGGAAGAGCAGTCGGAGGACGAAATCAGTGAAAGGAAGACGTGAGGGAGTAACACCGCATAAGAACCATTGGATCAGTCGGGTGAAAGGCAAATGAATGGCAGAGATCGGATCGTAGGAGGTTACATAGATAAATGGGCGAATAGGGTTAACTAACAGGATGAACGGTGGAGATCTTATTGCGAAGGCTTAAGTGAATAAATGATGAACGGGGTTAATGAACAGGATGAATGACAGAGGTCGTATCGCAAGGGATTAAGTGAGTGGATGGATGAACGAGGTTAACAGGAGATGAATGGTTGAGATCTAATCACATGGGTGAAGTCAAGATATGGATGGATGAGGCTAACAGGAGCGATGAATGACTGAGATCTTAACCACACGAGCGAAGTCAAGAGATGGACAGCGGAGATCGTATCATGGGGAAAAGAAACGTGCAGAAATGATGGAGAGGGTTTCTAAAGCGGTAAGTAGTTTATCATGCGCCCTCAAGGTAGTAAGTAGGATTCTGAAATTTCATGCAATTAGCCTTACTACATGGCACGTAGCACGAGAAAACCACTTTTCTCGTATGCTCTCAGGCGGAGAACGTTCATGCACTAATCCGCACGAGATTTCGTGATAACAGTTGGATCAGGCGGGGGTGATCAATGGTGGAGATCGACCAAGCTAGTTGGCGATCGGGTGAAGTGATAGCCATCAGATCAGGCGAGGCAGATAGATGGTGGGGACTTAAAGTTCATAAAATAAGTGGTGGACTCCACGCGAGGCAACAGTTGGAGAAAATAATGAATCAGACGGTGACTGTGAAGGTTTGTTGGTGATCGGACGACAAGGAAGTGATGCATGAGGAACGTGCTTAAGGTTGTTTCAAATGAAAATGATAGAGAAAACTAGTGAAGGTGAACAACTAACTGCATCAACAATGAACTCCATAGCTCAGGCGAGAACCAGAAACCTGTGTTTTTGGGGTTTCTGAAGGGTCCCTTCCTCAAGTCATGGTCCCAGAGGGAGGAGATGAGGCTGAGACACCTACGCACAACCTGATAGTTATTTTTTTCCTCTAGCTAACCTGCTAATTAAAAAAACACAAATAGAAGTAAACTACAACAAATGCAGCTACTGAAGCAAATGAACAGGAAAACCATGAATAATCTACACTATATTGCTGTAATGAAAGTGCAACTACTTAAGCAAATAAACAGTGAAAACCATAAGGCTACTTAAGCGAATGATCAAAAAACCATGAAACTACTTAAGCAAATAAATAGGACAGAACTCTATGCTAGCATATATGTACAGTAAAGAGGAGCTTTGGTTGCTTAGGTCGGGCCCTAACCCAAGAGCTTCAGCCCTCGGAGTTAACTCAAAGCTGGATTAAATATAATTCATTCTTATTATAAAAACCATGGATTACAGAGCAAACTATCACAAGTCTTTGCATCTCATAAATAAAACAGAGTTTTACAATAGAAGTCCGAATCCTACTAAGGTCCTAAGCCTCTCTATTTATACATTTGAAGTCTCTAATGACTTCCTTCCCATTAGGGAGGCTTTGCCTCCAACTCAAGAAAAACTGGTTTCTGTCCCTTTCACTTCCTCGACTGTATTTTAGTCTTAAAAGTGATGGTTGTGTGCACTCTGAGCTGATGGTGGAATACTTGAATGGAGGGGTAGTAAATGAGGAGGTTTTACCTCCTATAGTTATTCTCCCTTGTCCCATTCGAGTATTTACCAAGGTCTTTTCCATAGTTCCTCGTTGTTATCCTTTATACCTGCATTTCTCCTTGCTTTTATCTTTTATTCCTGCATTTACATGCACATTAGACAACAAAGCCAAACATCCAACTCTAACTCATTTCATAAACAAAATATAATCAAAAGTATGCAATAAGTTGTGAGAATAGTTGGTTTGACTAAGCTAGGAGGTGAATTAAGGCCAATTAAGGCCCATATAATTACTCAATGATGAGGCTCATCAAAGGATAGAGACTGAGTTTCTCTGGATGGAGCCGAGGAGAGTAGTTTGAGATCAATAAGAAAGTCGATAAAGGGAAGAGGTAGAGCATCAAGGTTAGTGACAAGGTTCTTGGGAGGATACTAGAGTCAAGGGTTTGTGTCATAGCCTTGGTACTCATCAATTGAAGATCTAGAAGAAGAATTTTTTATCGGGTTTTATTCTCAAGAGGTGAGAGGTTTTGGCCCTAGCTGGCAAGCCTACATATTATGTCACTTGTCTTTTATTGTGCATATTGGTAATTGTCTTGATGAAAAGAACACAATAATAACATAACAAAGAAAATACTATAAGCTAAGAAGTAAAAGTATATCACAAGCAATTATCAAGTAGATAAATCTTTTAACTATTGATGCCCTAGATTTCTCAACATGGTATCGGAGCTTAGGTGCTAAAGACAAGAAGGGGATTTCAATCAAAAGACATCAAGCAATGATCGTAGCAAATCTAAGGGCTACCAAGGGCAAGATCTTCAAAACCATATATCGAAGAAATCTACACCAACAAGAGTCTTGAAATTATCTTCAGGAAGGAAGCAAGAAGAAAGACCAAAACCCTAGAAGCACTCTAGAGATCTTACATCACCAAAGAAGTGGAAGCTCTCCAAATCTAAGGAAAATTAGATTGAAAGGCAATCTTCTCTCTATTGAAGTAAGGATATCATTTGAAAGGGATCATCTGAAACAACAATTTTGTCATCAAGTTGAAGATTCTATCTTCACAAGTAAGTGCCCTTTTATAATCTAATCTATTAAGATGACTCCATGTTTTAAGGAGAACCATAAGTTGGTTGGGATATCAAACTTCCTTGGATGGAAAAGAAGGATAGACATAGCCCTCGAAGTAAATGAAGTCATTGATCATGTCCATGGAAAGGTCTCCAAGACAATCAAAGAATAAGCATTATTTGAATACATGGAAAGGGATCTCAAGGCTCAAAAGATTCTTAAGGAATCCATTAAAGATCCCCTCATTTCCCATGTAGCCGAGCTAGAAACATCTAAAGAAATATATGATAATCTGGTAGAACTTTTCTCTGAAAACACGATAGGAAAGATTGTATCACTTAGATCTGATCTATAGAAATTGAAGGTATCAAAGGATGAATGGATATCGTCATGCCTGTCAAAAGCATCTCAAATAAAAGGTCAATTGCATGATCTAGGAGAGATGGTATCTGATAACGAAATGATCTCCGTTATTCTAAATACATCGACTAATGAACAAGGTAACCTCATATATACTAATGAAGAGGAAGTTATCCCATTCATAAAATTATGGTCTCTCTGCAAGGAAGAAGAAGATAGATTGAAGAAGGAAAATAACAAAATATCATATAGAAGGGAACAATTAGTGACAAGACAAAAAGGGAAATTTGGAAAGTTTGGTACTTCAAAGAAAAAGAAGAACATGGCAAAGGAAAGATGTTATGGTTGTCAAAAACTTGGGCACTATAGAAGAGATTGTCCTAAACGTAAGAGGGATAGGGAAGAAGCCCATATTAATAAGGAAGTGAAAGAACCTGAGACAAACAAGCTTAAGAAGGAAGAAGCAAAAGGATCTCTACTATGACTGAGATGATCTTCTTCACTAGAAGGGACTTTTCACTTGTAAGTTATAGATAGGATGCAGAGTAAATAAGATAGAATGCATCATCATGATAGAAGCATTAGAAGTAATTGCTCATGACATCGGAAGAAGAAAGAATATATGGAATAAATTCTATTGTTTACAAAGAATAAAAGGCTCTTAGAATACCTCAATGAAATCTTAAATGATACTTATAGAAAGAAGCAGAGGCCATCATCGACTAGGATCATCATACAATATTCAACAACGAAACATCTGACAGGTGAGGATATGAAAGATCCTCAAGTTTCTCTGATGGAATTCGCATGAAAGGATTCACCGATATAAGGAAGCAAGAGTTTCATCACAAATTCCAATTCGAGGGATTCAAGGGATGATGGTATGATGACATAGCAGGAAATCAAGTCTAAAGGTTAAAGTCCTTTCATTCAAATGAAAATGCTACAAGGAATTTGGATGATTGAAAGGAAAAATGAGGTACGTATGATTACATAGGCTATTATGAAATATGGTTGCACATAATATGGATCATTATTTCCATATTGGGAAATATGATCAAGAGAAGAAGGGATCTCCTCCTCCAAGAGATTGCAGAAAGGCATAAGTCACACTAGATTAAATCAACATAATGTGTTCTCATATGAATCATGAGGAATCTGACTACAATTGAGGAACTTTGATTGGAAGCTCTTGGGAATGAAGTGTGAAAAGAAAGGAAGAGATTGTGAAAGTATGCAACAAAGAAGGACTTTCAACATCTAAGACCAAGAAGAGTTGACTAGAATATCCCATAGAAAGATATGGAGACTTTAATAGGAGTCAGAAAAAGATGGAGATCCTTGACAATAAATATCTTTGGGAAATGTGTTAATTTGCATATAGAATGTTGGTGCTTATAGGAAGATGTCATGAAGAAAGACCATCACAAAGGTAATGTTTTAAGTGTTCATTTGTTATTTTTGAACTAATATCTAGATGGGCTTATGTAGGACTGCCAAAGGGAAATTTGTGAATGACTTCCAAGAGGACCATATAAAAGGATGTAAGATCCTTTCGAAAAATATGGGATGAAGAAAAAAACATCACATAAAGAAAATCTAGATGGAAAATTGATGGATCACTTTCTGATGAAATGAGGACATGAATAACTCATGGATGAAAGTGATGGATGCTTTGTGCCCTATGAATAAGTCTCCAAAAGATGAAGACTCCATGAAAACATAAATTTATGACATCGAAGGAGAGAGGAGTTCTTCAGGTAGTTGGTTGTTCCACATGAGGAGTTGTTGTAGGTCCTTAGCTAAGAGGGAGACTAAAAAGAAGTTTCTTACTTAGCAAAAACTTGGAAATTCCTAAGCCAAGAGGGAGCTTAGGTACATTACTTTTTGGTAGGAATGAATACATTGCTTTCTGGTAGGAATGAGTACATTCCTTTATTGGAATGTGTCCTCCCTATTTGAGAGGGAGAGATAGACATGTCATTCAGGTCTTCATCTAGGAAGATAGAGTGGAGGACTTTGTAATCATTTGGCATCCAATACTCTTTGAGGATGAGATAGAGCATCCAATAGAAGAAAATTTTTGGAGGACATGTATTCTTTGAGGGCTAGGGAGTCCAAGTTAAGAATAGTCCTCATGGAACACATCTTGAGTACCTTGGTAGGGGATGTTCCGAGAGAGACAATGATGAGGGTGTCTATAAATCATTGGTCTTGCCAGCATTGAGCTCATACCTTGCGGAGATAAGGAGTTGTTAGTCAAGGCCTTACTATGTAAAAATGTTGGTTGATATGATGCTATACAAATAAGTTACAAATACGAATTCGGCTTATGAGAAATTCTTCAGATTGAGAAATTCCAAGTACCACTATGAATACCTCCCTAGTTAAGGGATTGTTGAAAAGTGTAACTAGGTTCGGTTTTCATAATGACATGTAATTATGAGCAAGAGCATTTATTTTTGAGTCAAGACTCCCATTGAGAGCCTTTAGGAATGATTTTTCATCTAGTCATAAAATTTTAGAGTCATTGTCATGTAATGAAGTCATGTTACACTTTGTAAAAGGTCAATCTTGTAGTATCCTCCAAAACCTTGTCACTTATCCTCTAAAAGTTGACCTACAACGATGGAAGAACATGTTAGAAGAAGTTGGCCTAACCTCTAGTGATCATGTTATCCTAAAGGACATGTTTTGAGGAGTATAAATAGCCACACTCAGCCTCACTTGAAGGCAAGTAACTCAACAAGAATTCATTGAATAAGAACTGTGAAGACAGAATAAGAAGGTTGCTTTTAGGCTTAGTGAAGAGAGATTCTTCTTGACCAACGAAGGAAGAGATTCTTCAAGTTCAATGAACAAAGAGTTTCTTTTAGTGCAGTGAAGAAGGTTTCTTCTAGAGCAATGAGGAAGGTTTCTTCTAGGGTAGCGAAGGAGGTTTCTTCTAGGGTTAGTGAAGAAAGGGTTTCTTTTGGGGCACTTGTTCTAGGTAACCAAGATAGAGATCTAGAGACCGAGTTTCTCTAGAGGAGACTAGTGAAACCCTAGAGACCGAGATTCTCTAGGACAAGTCGATAAGAAGTAGTGTGAAGGATAAAGACCAAGTTTCTCTGGAAGGAGCCGAAGAGAGCAATTCGATATCAAGAAGAAAGTCAATAAAGGGAAGAGGCAAAGCATCAAGGTTAGTGATAAGGTTCTTGGGAGGATACTAGAGTCAATGGTTTGTGTCATAGTCTTGGTACTCATCAATTGATGATCTAGAAGAAGAATTTTTGATCAGGTTTTCCTATCAAGAGGTGAGAGGTTTGACCCTGGCTGACAAGCCTACATATTGTGTCACTTGTCTTTTATTGTGCATATTGGTAATTGTCTTGATGAAAAGAATACAATAATAACATAACAAAGTAAAAACTATAAGCTAAGAAGTAAAAGTATATCACAATCAATTATCAAGAAGAGAAATATTTTAACTGTTGATGCCCTAGATTTCTGAACACACTTATGATTAATTAATGGCTATGGAATTTGGCAAAGTCTTTGGAAAGGCAAATTGGCATTAATTGGAATTTTATTTATGAAAATAATGGAAATTAGGAGAAAAGGAAGGTGAAAGGTCACAGGTTGCATATGAGGAGGAAAATGAATAAAAATAATGGAAAATGAATAAATTAGAGGCCTCATTAATAAAAAGGATTATAACGATCAATTGATATAATTTTGTCAGTTTTAGCTTGGTGCTCTCTATTCTACTCTCTCTCATACTCTTGGACACTTAGAGTTTTCTTGGATCACCCTTGGAGGAGTGTGGTACTTGGGATTGGAGTAAGAAGGCATGAGGAAGAGTAGGAAAGTGCAAGAGGACATCAGGATCAACAACTACAATGGGTTTTTCTTGCAGGTATCGAGTTGCATGTATGATTTCCTTGCTAGTTTTGACATGCATGGCACATGAATGTGGTTTTTTTGTTATGATATGTCATTGGCATGGAGGATTTCCTGGATTGACAATGGATTGGCCTAGCCTTTCCATTTCTTGGATAGCCATGGTGTTGTGCGTGTCTTCCTCCCTTTTTTTTTTTGGTTAGTTGGAAAAACACTCTAGAAGCCCTTGGTTGTTTGAGTTACTAGTCCTGGAACCCCTGGTTGGAACAAACACTCTGGAGCCCTGGTTGGAACAAACTCTCTAGAAGCCTGGCAACAATTGTGGGTGGAGTTACTAGTCCTGGGAGCCCTGGTTGGAACAAACACTCTGGAGCCGTCGACAACTTGGGTAGAGATTGATCTGGTGATGGTTAGTGATATTTGATCATGAGGTGGAATCACTGGTTGATGGTTGACGTGGTTTGGCCTCTGGAAGTCCTGGTTTTTTGTTTTGTTTCATGAGATCCCACATTCATGCTACGAATATGGCATGGGGGTGATTGGCTGAAAGAAGCATTTGGTTCAGCCAACCTATGGTGGTTCATGGAAGTCCCAAACATGGTTGGCTTATGCATTCATTAATAAGAGTTCCTTCTTCTTGGTATCTCATGTGTAAATGTGTTTGTTCATATATGATTCTTATGGTTGTTATATCCTTGTTATTTCTATTGTTTATATGTTGGTTATGAATATGTTTTATAACAAACTTGATGTATGGATCTCATCATGTTTTGATTAGCAAAAGAACGAACAACGAATATATTACCTAATAGATGATAATGCATCTATTGTGATAAGGCATCAATGCTTCATTACAAATATCATACAAGTAAGAGACCCCTATGCTCAGATATGTTGTTATAACCTGTAGATTACATATTTATGATATGTTTGACAGAATTCTTGTCATGGCTCGTAGCGGTCCAGTCAAGTCATTGATCAAGTTTTTGCACTAGTAATATTGTTTCAATGCTATTTATCATTTCTGAATTTTTCATGAAGATGAGAAGTGGCCTGAGTCTTGGCCCTGAAAAAGTGGCACAGAATCTGGGGCCATTGGCTCGAAACTAGTTGAAAAATTCCACAGTCGCTCACATGCCTTGTTATGGAAGCTACTTGAAGGCCTTAGTCACATGCATGGATTGTCATGGGAGCGGTTGGGGGTCCAAGTCAGTGAAATGTAAAGTGCTCTCAGGGGTTGGTCACCCTGAAGTGTTGGTTGGCTCCTGAAGATTCTGTAGCATGTGTGGAAGGTCATAATGGTTTTGTTTTGTTGGTTCCACTTCCTTAATTGTACACGGGGAGTTGAATCACATCATAGTAGCCTATCATCACATGTTTACCCTAGTAGACCAGTTAGCTTAGGTAAATGTGGGAGGAGGGTGTTATAGAGTGGTATTAAAGCATGGTTCACCCCCTGGATTGGATGAGCAGTGTGTGTTGGTCATGCATACATGTTGGTTGCATATGTGTTCTTTATGCTTGTGGTCTATGTGCTTGTTATGTATATGTGGTGGTGGTCATTGTTGCAATGGTGTCCCCATATGAAAGTTGTTGGTGTTGTTGCTGGATATGGTCGTTATGAGTGCATGTTGGTTGTGTTGGTCATACATGTCAATGTTTATATGTTGTTATGAATTCATTGACGTGGTGATAGTTGTCGTTCATGAGGTCAAGGTATATGTTTGGTATGGTCATGCATTTATGATTGGATAATGGTTAGAATGATGATTAAATGTTGATATGATTATGTTTATATATGTATTGTGCTAATATGGTTGGTTTTGCAAATGATATATCCTCCCCTAAATGCAACTGAAGTACATTGGTTTGTTTATAATTTGGTTTAGCTAACATGATATACCTTGCAGGAAGAGAATATCAAAGATGACTAACAATATGGTAGACTACAGTTCACGAGATTCTCCCTATAGATCAGATGAGTAGCATGGTGAGGGATATGCTCCTAACATAGAAAACACTTTGAGACGTTTGAAGGTAGAAATAAGGATTTGCAATGAAGATAATGACTGAATAATTCAATCACAATAGATACTTGCTAGGGCACATGAGAAGCAAGTAGAGGTCAATGAAATGCTTATTCATAGCTTATCAGACCTGCAAAGAAAGGGACCACTTATAATCAATCATGGACAGGAGGATAGGACAAATGGAGCACATGGTAGCAGGTGACATGGTGGGCACAGGTTGGATAGAGATGACACGATCATGGATGGCAAATTCTTGGATACACATGATAGATAAGGAAATGGACACGGGCTTTACTCTAATTCTATTCCAGACAATTATCATAGTCCTCATCAATATCATCCTTATAGGAGGAGTGACAAGGGATATTTACTGGATGAGATCAAGAAATAAAAATCACCTACATTTGATGGAGAAATGAAGAAGTCGTAGGATGTAGAAGCATGGTTGGTTGGGATGAATAAGTTCTTCAAACTGTATGATTACTCAGGGAACATGAAGGCCAAAATAGCCGCATTCAGTCTTAAAGGCAAAGCATACATTTGGTAGGAAGATGTAAAGAATATCTGAGGTATTCATGAAGAGGAGTTGACTTGGAGTGATTTCAAGAGACTTTTTAGAAAGAAGTATCTATTGGAGAGACACTATGACAACAAGGAAAAAGAATTCTATGAGTTGAAGATGGGATCTATGACTGATGAGGAGTACACTAGAGGATTCTTGGAGTTATTGGGATATGTGCCTTACCTCAAGGAGGAGAAGGCCAAGATTCAACGATTCATCAACGATTTGTAGTAACATTCAAAGACAAGATTGAGTTTGATGAGACTATATCATTGGAGGAGGCCATCTGGAAGCTAAAGCATTATTTTGAGCAATCAAATGTATATTTGAGACTAAGATAGACTGGAAAGGTAATGAAAAGAATAAAAGAAATGGGACAAGAAGCAAAGAAAACCTCAAGATACAAGTAAAAAAGAGAACGTGGCACTGCATAAGAATTTTAATGCATCTGATAGAGGACATAGATTTCGGCTTGAGGAGTAGAACTAGGGTGCAGGTTGGAATCCTTTACAGTGTTGGACTTGTGGAGGAGAGTATTGTAGGAGATATTTTCCACAACATTAGGGTGGTAGACCATAGATCTATAGTGTGTAGTAGGCATAGACAATGGGAGATGTTGGACAGAGTATTGCTCAGATTTATGCAATGCTAGATAATAGGCAGGTATATCACCGAGCATCTATTATCGAGATGGATGGTAAGCTTTGTGATCAAGTTGTTTCTATTTTGATTGACCCTGGATCTAATTATAGTTATGTTAATCTTGATTTGGTGGATAAGTGTGGCTTGATAATGAAGTGCATGCAGAATCCTGGTTAGTGTAGTTGGCTTCTGGTACAAAGAAGAGAGTTCATCATTGGGTAAGAGCTTGTGCATTCGAGTTAAATGGTATGCCTAATTCAACACATTTAAATGTACTTCCATTGGGATCATACAGTATGTTGTGTTGAAGAAAAGTGTAACTAGGTTCGGTATTTGTCAATGTAATTTTGATCTTTGTACTTGTCAAGAAAAACAATAATTATTTTTATAAATAATATGAATGAGTTTCTTGCTCATTCCATAGGTCTAGGAAAGTCAAAGAGTCAAAATTATATTGAAGAGATCTACTTGAGCATCTATGTAATGAAAATGGGTCAACCTAGTGTCTAACAACCCTCCAAGACAAGCACCATCCTTCAAAGAAGAAGACTGCAAGAAAAACAATGAATATAACATCACATCGACCTCAAAATATGTATATTAATGTAATGTTGGCTCATATAAAGGCACAATGATTCACCTGGACACGCCGACTAATTATGGAGGACGAAATACTATAAATACCCATCTTAGGTATCTGTAAAACACATAATTTTTTTTTTGGACATCTCTGCAACTTCGGATGGGTACAAAGGTACAAAATTTCAGATGGGTACAGTAGGGTGCAGGAAGTCGGATTCACTGTAATTTTCAGTGGGAACAGTGAGTACATGATCTTAGATACTTTTGAAATCTCGGTGGTGATTACAATATGTAATTATAGTATAACCTTCTCGGTGGTGACAATCTCGGCATAGCTGTAATAATAAGGATCTCAGTGCAGGGAAGAAAAAGATAGTCATGTTCTTGGCTTAATTATTATGATGAGGATCTCAGTGATACTCTCTCGACATACTTCTAGATGCTACCATAAGCCTTGGTATATTTGTGATAAGGATATCTATTTTCTCGGCATACTTCTAAATATATCATGATCTTGATGGAAGACCATCTAGATGCAACACTCTTATATGTACATGTCTCAGTCTAAGATCTCGTTGTTATGATCTCTATGAAAATGCAATAGTGTTGCAACATTAGTGATCTCAATGATGACCTTGATAGTGCAATAGTAATGAAGAATCTAGTGAAGCAATAGTGTTGATGATGACCTCAACAACAAGAAGAGGATTGGTGACTTGGTCTTGGAGTGGCCTAGTAGGTCAAGGGTTATGGTCTTGGTGTTCATCAATTGAATCTCCATAAGAATAATTTCGTTCGAGTTTTCCTCTCCAAGAGGGAGAGGTTTTGGCCCTAATAGAATGCCAACATCTTGTGTTCTTATCTCTGTGTTTTTGGTAGCAGTTTGATGAAGTAAACACACACACTAAAAATAAGAAAACGATAAAGCTAAGATAAATTGTAAAATCACTTCACAAATTGTTATCAAGTCTAGAAGAATCTTACTAATACTAACTGCCCTAGATTCTTCAACATGGCATCAGAGCTAAGGTGCTAATGTCAAACGAAGGGTAGCAAAAGGGACATACAAGGATTTGTCTTCAAGGACATCAAAGCACGTTGAAAGGATTAAAGGAGCAAGTATACAACAAGTAGGTCTACAACAGTCATGGAGTATCAGCTTCAGTAATTACAGTCATGCACTCAACTCATGCTCAATTTGATGGAGTATATTAGTGATCCTCACTTCTTGATCACTAAACTTTCTCCATGCCATAAAAGATAGTCTCAGGTGTATATA
>APFE030020471.1:14533-68929 GCA_000404065.3 Pinus taeda | reverse complement strand
TCCAGAGTTCACAGGAGAGATTAATAGTGACATTTCAGTTTAGTTTTGGAGGGCCAACACAACATTGGAGCAAATTCCCGAGGCGAGATTGGGCGAGCACCCATCTCCCCTTGGTGAATTCATCCAGAGTTCACAGGAGAGATTAATAGTGACATTTCAGTTTAGTTTTGGAGGGCCAACACAACATTGGAGCAATCTCCCCTTGGTGAATTCATCCAGAGTTCACAGGAGAGATTAATAGTGACATTTCAGTTTAGTTTTGGAGGGCCAACACAACATTGGAGCAAATTCCTGAGGCCAATTTTCTATCTTAGCTATTTTGTTGTATTAGCATGTAAACCCCAGTTTCTTATTATTAAAAGCTGAGCTTTCTACTCATTGTATTATTAAATTGCATACATTCTATTTGTTATATTTTACATGGAAATTTTTTGTTAAGTAAATGGTATTTTTATGGATAAATTTTAGTTAAGATAGGCTTCTACTAAAATTAGCAAAATATCCCATGTGAGACATTACAATGGTATCAGAGTTGGTGACCCTGCCAGCCTGAGGGGGGTTTTTCTTTTGTAAATTGGTGGCCAAGTTTATTGTTTGCAAGCCCATTCACTGGGTCAAAAAGGGCGTTGAATCGATCCTAATTTGGTGCACGAGAACTGTGTCAATTCGATTATTGTGGCAATGGCATGGGACAAAAGTCATAGGGTAGATTAATGAGGATCATTGCATGCGGTTGTTGCATTCTAGTTAAAGACCAGATAGAAGTCAAACTAATAGTGTGACTCCCTACGACTCATTGAGAATGTGTTATCTGGTGTGTGTACGTAGATGGTTGAAATCGACTGCTGGTGAGTGTGCCTAGATGGTTGAAATCGACTATTGGTGAGTTGAATGGAAATGCATATGGGGACGTGAATTAACTCATGGATATGGATCCCTGTTGCCACCATATGTTGTGTAAACATAACTTATCTTTTTTGCTAATTGATGAATGACACGAATTTGTGGGGGGTCATTCTATCGTTGTCTATTTGGAAAAAGCCAAGATAGTGGACAACGTTCAGGCACACCTGCGCGTTGAGGATTGTAACAACGAATTAGTTGGAACCAAATTCATGTTTGTTGTCAACGTGAGTCATCACACTGTCACATTAGTGAAGACCGCCATTTGTCATCACATTGTCGCATTAGTGAAGAATTCCCTTTGTCGTCATAACCACGCAGTTGTCTATAATGCGATTTTTTGAAAGTTTTTTTGGTGGGTTTTTCCGGTCAAAATCTGGCAGTAATTTATTGGAATCACAAGTTTGATATCTAGTTTCTGCACAATCAAAAAATCCCAGAGGTTTTTCAGGGTGCTGAATCCAAATATGCAGTTAAAAAACCATTTTAACTACAACAAATCAAGATTTAACCCCAATTTTTTCTGCCAGATTCCGTCACCAGAATCTCAAAAAGTCGCATTATAGACAACTCCCATAACCACTGCTATCATCCATTGATGCTCGACACAAATTTAATGAAGTCAAATACGAAATTAATGAACCAGGGACCGAGTTTTCTCCACAACGTGATGACAAGTTGCATCTATAGAGGATGCCATGAATAGAGCCAAATTCTATTTTTCAATTGTGCAATAAACAAAAGAAGATGAGTTGAATGGTTTAGTGCTAAAGTCCAATCTCAAGGATCGAGCCGCCATCGTAACCAAGCTGCGCAGGTGATGCTAGGGGCACGTATCAATATTCAAAATTAACTGTTGTGCATGATCTGAAATCATCGTTAAATGAAGCCAACAGTTTTGAACAACAAAGCCAGTTGCGGTGGGAAATTCTTGTCAAAACAGGAACTCGGAGGCATTCAGATAAGAGATAATCCCATTTCGATTTAGAGATTTGCACAGAGGAGGATCATGTTAGAGTATGAGTGAAATAAATCCAAAAATATCCACAAATACATCCATGATCACATGTAAAATTTTGTGATGTGCTCGGTAGTTGAGATATTCTGCCACGACAGTATAGGACGAGAAGTCAGGGCCATTTTGGAAGTGTGCATAGCTCCTATGTTCTCATTCAATGATATCTAACATTTGCAGTGAAGTAACCAGAAACAGAGATGTGACTGGGTCCTATGCATTGGAGAACGAGTGCCAGAGGATTTTATGACAGAGTTCCAGTGTTGTAGCCGTTTTTCAAATAGAAGAGGGGTTTATCGACTCAGTACCGGGCTTTGGTGGACAACTTTCTTATCATTTTCTAAAGCATAAATTAAAGGAGTCGTATTATTGTTGTAGAGGAATACCAGGTTCAATCTTTCTTTTCTACTCATTGTGTATTCATTTTCAAATAAGGAAAATATGTTATGGGGTTTTATTGTCATATATCAGCAGTGTGTTAAATTCTGAAGCTCTTTAGGTATTGTATATACTAAAACTTGAGTAAGCTGTTACATTTGTCTTGTCCGAGTCTGAGATCGATGAGCAGAATTGTCATTAAATCCATAACTACCATATATGACAACACCATTATGTTAACTCCATAGCCTTGTATTTGTTGTTGAGTGATGGAGTTCTTAAAACGCCTCATGAACCCGCAAGTCAATACTTCCATGGGCTGAAATATAAACCAAAAAATAAAATTGACTAGAAGACCATTCTCAAAAGGGGTCCACACCCTTCTCCAGCAAGAACGACCTAAAGATTGGCAGAAGGGGGAGGAATTAGGACACAAGATTTTTGCACTCGGGACAAGCTTGAAGCACATGAAGATTACATTAAAAACCCTTTCCAAATTAGAGGAACTAGACACACTCCTTTCCATGATAAACCAGCTAGAAGCGAAGAAGTTGATGTGGGATTTAAAACCCACTATGCTAGCTTTAATACAACCCAAGTTGTTGGAGTACCCTTGTGAAGGGGTCACACTTCCAATTGCATCTTGTCTCAGTAACATCATGAGACTGACCACTCCAATACCTCCTTACAATGATGATGTTATGAGGAGAGTTTTCAAGCTGATAGTAGAGTTTTTTCGACTTGGACAACAGTGCAGGCTCTACCTTTGGAAAGAAGCTCCAGGTTTTGGAAATTATGTCCATGGCTATAACTTATGAAGTCATGTTTGATCTTGAGTGTGATGATCTTATCCTGCAGATGTTCCAATTCGTCTTCAACGTTAGGAAACAACATCCTAACATGGTCATAACACACTTGTAGTCCTTATTATCATCATGTATGAGAGGTTGTGATGCCATTTACCGGGAGTTGCAGTCTCGATTGTTGTCTATTTGGAGGAGAGAGTAGTTGGTATCACTTGCTGCTTATGAGCTAGACAAAAGGTTGGTTGAGAAGAACATTGGGTTGTTCAAAAGACAGTGGTCTAGGGAGGAGCTACTTAGGTTTGGTGGATCATGCAACAAGAATGATCCGAGGAGGAATGGACTTTGATTCATTTGCAAGGGACCTTGGTGACCTAAACACTCATGCGTGAGTGACACTAAGGATATGAAAGAGGTAGAATAGGTGGAGATCCCTTTTGACCTTCAGGGTGAAGACTCTTCTTTGGACCAGTCCATGGGATCATACAAGGATTTCCCCGAGGGGCATGAGTCATGTAGAGTTGTTGACAATAGGCCAAATTTATATGATGAGTAGTCAGTGGACCCTCTGAGAGACATTCAGGATGATGAGTCTCCAGTGATGATTCAACATGAGCAGCATATGGAGGAGCATGAGTCACTTGAGGAGGATGATGTGCACAATATGCATGATGAGCCTTTTGGGAGAGCTAGTTGGAGGTTCATATTTAACCCGTGATGGAGGAGGATGAGAAACCGCCCTTGGGGTTAGCCATTTATGAGGAGAAGGCAGATGTACAAATAGTTAGCAAGGTGGCAGTGTTTACAAACACTTGTCCACAAGAGTTGTTGGAGGTTCACATGGTAGTTTTGCGGGAGGCTAGTAGATGACAGGAGCACAAAATTCTCGGTTAGAGGAGGGAGGAGCTGTTGGAGATGGTGGTGCATCCATATTTAGGCCTATTGATTGATGCAATGTAGATAGGTGCAATGGCAGTCGATAGAGCTGCAATATTTCTAGGTTGCATCCCTCTCTAGGAGTAGATAAACATGGCTTGTAGCACATCTTACCCACTTTTGCCTATTATATAGAGAGGGGAAGGTTTCCTTAAACAAATCTAGTTGATTGACCATATAGAGCATCATCGATTGAGCAGGGACCCATATCAACCTAGTAGACTTGTTCCTCACAGAGGTGTCCATGCATTGGATTGGCGAGAGATCATGAGTTGGTACCCTATTGATGGAGTATCATCTTTAGTCAGGAGCGTTGTATTGCAGGAGCCCTTAGAGGTGAGGGATGCTACAAGCTTCAATTGGCAACAGGATGTAGGATGACCACACATCAGTATTTCAGCACAACATCAACATGGTGAGATTGGCCTTGGTTTATGCCAAGGGTTGGATTGGAGAGAGGTGATGAGTTGCCACGCGGTGGATGGATCAACACTCATGGTTGGAGTTATAGCACAACAGGTGCCATGGAGCCTTGGTAACTTTTCTTGGTGGCATTGGGACTCAAGAGGACTTGTTGATGACATTTTAGTCAGAGATTGGTCTGGGATCCGAGCATTAAGGGGTCTGTTCATGGAAATTTTACACAGGGGCATACCATCACCCAGTGGTTCGTATGGGATCTGGGCATTGGGTCTTAGTTGTGTGTTGGAAATAATAGTGAGAGGGGGGGGGGGGGTTGAATCAATATTAGTCAAGTCAATAGTCTTTTTCTTTTCATACTCAAATTTATATACGCTACTTCCATGTGGGCAACCAGCGTGTACACACAACTGTGTTTAAGGAAACAAGCGTATATCAAGCAAACTAATGATTCAATTAATTCATCATATGTTGATATTTATTCTGTGCATCAGTACTTTATTAAACATTAAACAGTAACCATATGTAGTTAATAATAGAGTAAACCATCACGCATAAGCAACACACATGAACACCAAAATTTAAGGTGGAAAGCCAATGTGGGTGAAAACCACTTGCTGCTATTGTCTCTATCTTCTTTTAATAATAAAAAAATCTATTTACAACGTTGTGCTGGTGCAGACTCATACCAATACGTAGGCTTCCACCTGCAGAAGGCTACAACCTTCTCTCGTTCTCCAGCTTCTACTGGAAGGGAGCTACAACCCCCTAGCTCTTGTACTAGCCGATATGTTTACTAGCACATAGGCGCCGACCTACAAAAGGCTACAACCTTCTCTCTTCCTCCAGGGACCACGTTTCATAAATTTTCAGACTGGATACTCCTGGAACACAACATCATAATTTGAAGGCCACGTTTCATCCAATTTTCATACTGGACCCATCAACAACATTGAAGCTCAAAATCATTCACCATTGTAATACAACCATCAAATACATCTGCATCAACTAATCACTAAAACTCAATCCTCGCTTTTTGAATCAACCATAGCTGAATCAACCAATCCATGAATCACTAACACAACTGAATCAAACATTCATTCATACTTTAATCAACTTCAACAAATCAACTGGAACTGAGAGATCACTGTAACCAACACACTGATTTGTACCCAGACCACTACATCATCAAGCAGAACCTGCTGTAACCTCAAAACCATACATCAAAGTGTATATGCAATTTGGAAGAGCCGAACCATCATGTATACGCAACTTCATCAAAGCAAACCAATGTATAGATCTGCAAATACTTACTTATAACTTCGCTGCACTTCCCGACTTCAGACATACCCAGATCATCACATATAAAGGATAATACATGTGTTAGCAACTAGATCTAGTCCATTAGATAACATAATGATAAGTCATTATGATCCTGATCCATTATTAGATCTCATCCATCATCATTGAAGCAAATCACAATCAATCAATCTGAATACTGTTACTAGAATGCAGTCACTAGAACATAAAGCAAAACCTAGAACTCTGCATCAACAACCAGAACCAACTATAACTTCAAACATCAGAGTTTATAAGGTATACGCTACTTCGATGTGTCGAACTTGCGTGTACACGCACTTTTACCAAAGTCAACTAGCGTATACATCTGTAAATATTCATTCATAATTTTGCAGCCATTCTAGACTTCAGTTATACCTAGATCATAACATTTACAGAGTAATACATGCGTCAATGTTTAGATCTATATTATACATGATTAAACCTTATATAGATAGTTCATTTCAAGCCTTAAGATCCCAATCCATCATTAGATCTTATCCTCCATCAACTGCTAAGGTTCCTCCTTGGTTCAGATCAGTCGAGCATCATAAATCCATAACCTGCATACTGGATCTCACACTTTATCAAATATTCAATGCTTATCTCCCTTGGCCTAATGATCATCTCCTCCTTATATAGTTTTAGGCCTTTCTCAATACCATGGACTAAAACCACTTAGGACCAATACCTTGGACCCAATACCTGGGGTTAATACCTCAGACCAGATACCTTGGACCAATACCATGGATCAAAATACCATGGACCAAAACACTTCGGACCAAAAACTTAGTTTCCCAAGGTATACAGGCTTTTCTTTCTATGAAAGTGCGCATGTACATTATACGCTCCTTTTGTTCTGTTAACCTGCATGTATACACAACTTTGTCAAGGTGAACCTGCGTATACCTTTCTTTCTTCATTCTTTGTAATTCTTTGCTATTGTCATGTTGTACTGTGATCTTTCTTCTGAGTGAGTTGCCTTTTGAACTAATTCCTTGAAACCGTCCTGCATTTCATCACATCTGTAAACACAACTGTCATGCATTCTATCACATCTGATATCTCTTCTATAGATTATCTAGTTACCATATATAAGTGAGTTGTTCTGCTACAAGTGGGTTGCCATCAAGTACAACACATGCATCATAATGCCAACATTATGTTGGGCCACCATATTAGCACACGTGTTTGGATTACTTGAGGGCAAGCAATCTCGGGGTGAGAGGATTTGTATTGTTCCTTTTTCTGGTGTTCCTTATGACATGGTTATGATGGACTTTTAGAGTTGGAGGCAGACATGTCACAAGTATAAGTTGGTGTCTTTAGTGGGCCTAGGGGGTTTTGAAGGGGTTTTTAGGAGTTTTTATGAGGTATGATGGCATTTTATTGGTATATTCCAACATCTGCACAATTTGCCTTTCGTTCCGGTGCATTCTGACAACTTTCAAAAAACATAGTTATTATTGGGCCCAACTCAATTAATTATGCTTAAGGTGGCATTTCAACAGGAATACTTGACATAACACCTTAGTGTAACAACTCGTTGGAACCATAATGAGAAGATATATAGGGTGGGATGGTTAGATGTGAGTTTCAGTGACTTGAGGAGATATGGTGGCCAATTTACCCTTTTCATGCATTTAAAAGAATATTTTAATTGAAGTAAAATATGGAAAAGTGCTCCATGATTAAAATTATAATAAAATGGGAGGTTCTAGAGGGGTCCATTAGATCTATAAAATAGGAGGAGGAGGCCATTGGAGGACATCTTGGATTTGACATTTCTTCTTGTATGAGAGGTTGGGAACCTGTTTCTCTACTTTAGCCGTAGCCCTAAGACGGAAACCCTCTGGTGATTAAGTGAGATTGGGCGAGCACCCATCTCCCCTTGGTGAATTCATATAGAATTCACAGGAGAGATCAGAAGTGACATTTCATATTAGTTTTGGAGGGCCAACACAACATTGGAGCAGATTCTTGAGGCCAATTTTCCATCTCAACTATTTTGTTATATCAGAATGTAAACCCAAGTTTCTTATTATAATAAAAGTTGAGATTTTTGCTCATTGTATTATTGAATTACATGCATTCTATTTGTTATATTTTACATGGAAATCTTCTATTAGGTAAATGGTATTTTTTATGGAGAAAGTTTGGTTAAGATAGACTTCTACAAAAATGAGCAAAATATCCCATTTGGGACATTACAACTAAAGAAGAAATGAGAGAGGTGAATAGTGAGAGAAACTGAGAAAAAAACTTTATGACATAATAATACCCCCGAGAGTGATTAATCCCGGTGAAGGAAATAAAGGTGCATCACATCTATTAAGCTTTGGAAATAAATCTAGTCGTTACATCTTAAACAAACTTCCTTTCTAAAAGAATTTGGTAGAAACTAATTTTCAAGAGGTTTTACTTGAGAAGTATACATTGTCATGCAAGTTTGTAAGTTGATAATGATAACATCCTCTATCACTCTATGGTTTTATGTATTATGAGGTGTTTTTGGCTTATGGATATTATATATATGATATTATAAGGCTGTATATGGTTACATATCCCTATATTAGGTTCTTTTTCCCAAAATAATATTCTTCTTCTTCATTATGTATGTATTTATAAAAATTATTATTAAATATGTTTTTGTAATATTTTCATATACATGTTCAACATTTCATCAAGCTCTTTCTCTAAAAACCTTAGCTACTTAGTGATCTAGATCTAGTTGAGCCTTTGCATTCGACAACCATGGCTCCCTCTGAGGGGGGGCCCCTCCCCCAGTTGATGAGTCAGTCGCCTTCCAGGGGTTGGTCTCCTCTCTATCATAGAAGCAAAGATCAAATGCGAACCCTTCAAAATTTGTGAAAAGGTTGGACTCAATCCCTTCGGTTCCACTTCCCCCGATGTTCTGCAAATTGACCCTCACCTACTCAGATCGGGCTTTAGTAAAAAAATTCACTTGGATGTGGCCCTCTCCCATATCAATGGAGTTTGGGGTGGAGAAGAACTGGAAGGTTAAAATGAAAGCTAATTTGGGGATTTTGCTGTAGGTAATGGATTTTTTACCTTTCTATTTGAATGCAAGGAGGACAACGAAGTTATCTTCAGAAACATGCCATGCTTCTTTGGAAGCCGTAGAATGTATCTCAATCGATGGACTCTGGACTTTGACCCTGCATAAGACATTCCTACCATGTTTCCAGCATGGGTAAAACTCCCATGCTTTTCGCTCTCTTGTTGGAGCGATGATTGCCTCAGGGCAATAAGGAATGAGGTTTGAAAGTATATTGATTGGGAAAAACCAAAAGGATGATAGTTTGCATGCACTAAAATCTGTGTTGAGGTGGATCTTGAGAAAGGTTTACTGACTGACTATGGGAAATTGGAAACACTGTCAGGTTTTGGGCTATGAGAAAATACCATTCAAGTGTAGAATATGTCATGAGTATGGGCATTTTGTGAGAGACTGCAAGAAAGCTCTGACCACAGCCCTGGAGAACCCTCGTTCTGGTCAAGAAGAACAAATTGGCCAATGGAAAACCCAAAAAGATGGTGGAAGTAAAAAGAGGAATGTGGATAATAAAAAAATCCAAAACAATAATGGGCCATCCACCTCAGCAAATCCATTCGATTATCTTCAATCTTTGGAATTAGAGAAATCAGATGAGCCTCAAGTGAAGGGCGTAGAAGAAGTAGTTGAGGAAGAGACAATGGAAGAAGGGGAGATTCGTGAAGTATAAGAGGAAATTAGGGAAGACTAGAACATAATAACATTGATCCCCACTCAAGAGGAAGGTCCAATCTTTTTCCAAATAGATCAACCCTCGTCTCTGGTTAAAAGGAAATAAGATCCTCAAGAGGGATCACGAAAAATCATCACTAGAAACAGGTCTCAAACTCAGCTAGGCAACAGGGATAATAACAGTCAGGATATAGGCAGCACTACAAAGAAAAAAATATGACATTCTAAGACAGAAATAAGGGAAACATAAGCAGAGCAAAATAAGAAATTAGGAAGTCAACGCCAAACCTCAGATCTACTCAAATCATCGAGTCAAAAAGGAGTAGGAGGGTTGAATGAGAGATGATCAAAATTTTCTTTGACTCACAATCGAGGAAGATCCTCTCTTGGAATGTAAGGGGTATGGGAGGACCCTCTAAATCCCTCTCGAAAAATATTTGGTCAAAAATGAACAACCGAAAATTCTTCTTTTGCAAGAGATAAAGGTTGAAGAAGTAGAGTTAATAAAAATCCCTCAAGTATTCTAGAATGGTAGTGAAGGAATAGGGAAAGACTCCAGAGGTGCTTCTGGAGACCTGGGGACCTTCTGGGGGAAGGAACAATTTACTTTGGTAGATAACATCAAGTATACCAATTGGATGGGGGTGGAACTGGAGGTAAATAACACAAATGACAAGATTAAGATCTTAAATGTATATTCTCCAATGTTATATAATGACCAACAAGAGTTTTTGGACAAACTACTTCATGTTAAAAATAATAATTGGCATCATATGGGGATAGTGGGGGGAGACTTCAACACCACATTATTCTCTTCTGAGTGCAAAGGAGGGAATATAATCAGAGATCCATTTTGAGAAAATCTTGAAGATCTTATGGTTGAATGGGATCTGCTAGATATCACTCCCCACAAAGGAAAGTACACTTGGTCTAATAAAAGGGTAGGCAATGGTCATATTGTAGCCAGATAAGATGTATTTTTGCTTCATAGCTCCTAGATTCTTTAGCACCATGAACCAGAGTCGTTTATTCTATTCTATGGAGATTCTGATCAGAGACCAATCTCGTTAATGCTAGGGAAAAAAGAGAATCTAGGGCCGATCCCTATCAGATATAACTCGAGATGGAAGATAGAGGTGGGTGTTAGGGACTTAATAAACAATGCATGGCATCAAGAATTTATAGGATCCCCAACCTATGTTTGGTAATCAAAGTTAAAAGCAGTAAAGCAAACTTTGCGAACTTGGGCCACGAAGGCTTATATCCCACTGGGAAAGAAAAAGGAAGACCTAATGAAAGAATTGGAGAGTCATATAAAAATCACGGAGGATAATTAAGTCAAGGATTGGCACGTTGAAAAGGAAAATACTCTCGCTAAGTAGATCTTTCAGGAAAGAAGAAAATAGGAAGAGGAGTGGAGGTTAAAATCTAGAAGTATATGGTTGGAAGCAGGAGATCATAATAGATCATTTTTTCATAAATAGACCAAAGCTAAGGAGTTGAAAAATTGGGTCAAGAAGATAATACCTAAGGGGAAACCCACCATCTTAAGGTTTGAAGAAATAAAGGAGGAAGCCTTCTCACACTTTCAATCCCTACTATTTACAGATAGGGAGGCAGATGCAAACTTACAATATGCCTTTCTACACCCCTTCAATATAAAAATCTCAGGGGAGGAAAAAACATTTTTAATGGAAGAGATAAAGGAAGAAGAGGTGATAAAAGCAATATGGGAATTAGACCTTGATAAAGTTCTAGGCCTGGATGGGTTTTCAATTAGTTTTTATCACTCCTTTTGGCCCATTACCAAGAAAGATATGATTTGAATGCTCAATTGGTCCAAGATAAAAGGCAAGTTAGGAGGAGGCACAAACTCACATTCTTGGCATAATCCCTAAAGAGTTGAATGTTTCAAGCTTTAATAGGTTTAGACCTATATCCTTATGTAATGCATCATACAAAATATTAACTAAGATTGTTGTCAAGTGCCTAAAAAAAGTCCTTCCCCAACTTATAGCCAAGAATGAAGGTGGCTTTATGCAAAACAAATATATCCTCAACAATATCATATTGGTTCAGGAGGCCATCCATTCAAGCCAGGGAAGCGAAGAACCAGGTATCATAATTAAATTGGATATGGCGAACACTTTTTACTGGGTAAGACATTCTAAGATATTCAACAATTTAGAAAAACTTGGATTTAGTAAAGAATTTGTTACTTGGATCAATGCATGCATCAGAAGCCCCTCGTTCGCTCCTTTGATAAATGGAATACCAACTTCCTTCTTTAAATCCTCTAGAGGATTTTTTCAAGGTAGTTCCCTCTCTCCAATGTTATATATCTTAGTTGTGGAAAGTTTAAGTCGAAACTTGGAGGTTGCTTGAAGATCAAGACCCTTCTTGGCCTCAACAGTTCCCATTAGGTCAAAGTTATTAATCACTCACAATTTGTTAATGATATGATTCTTATGGGAGGAGTATCCAAAATCATAGCCATCAAATTCAAAATAATATTGGACACTTACTTGGAGTTATCAGGAGGAAAAGTAAATAAAAGGAAAATCTTTATATATGGATGAAATTGCTAGGAATTTCTCTAGGAGATCACAACAAATATAGAATTCTCATTCAAAGTAGAATGATGATCATTCAAGTACCTTGGGATTCCTATTTTGATTGGAAACTCACACAAGGAGGATTAGGAAGAGATTCTGCATAAATTTAAAAAGAAAATTACAGGTTTGGATGCCTACTGGTTAAATTTGGTTGGAAAAATAATTCTAATAAAGGTAATGCTTTCATCTTTTCTTATTTATCTCTACTCTGGGCTTTTAGTCTCGAAAGGAATTCTAAACCAAATGAGTATCATGATAAGAAATTTTATATGGAAGGGGGGAAGAATAATGAAAAGAAATTTCTTCTCGTTAAATGGAACATAGCTATATTTCCTAAAGAGATGTGGGCACTGGGAATTCGAGACCTTTTAATGAATAATATCACTTTGGGAGAAAGGTCGGTTTGGAAGCTAGCCTTAGTTTCCAAAGAATGGTGGAAAGAATCTCTCACAAAAAAATCCTTTCAAAAATACCAACTATTAAGATGAGAGGAGGCACAATGGACGGGGGGAGGATAAAAAATCTAGAGGTTATGTAAGAAAGTAGCTCCACTCATTGCTGATAATTTGGGATGGAAGGCAGGAAATGGAGTGTGAATAAATATATGGAAGGAAAAATATTGGCCTAATTTCATACATTCTTCTGAAGAAATGATCCCTTTGGTAGATTGGATGAAAGGAAAGGGGATTAAAAAATTGAAGGATATTTCAGTGTGGGATGGATCAGGGTCTTGGAAAGAATGGGAATGTAATGGAATCCCCCCAAGATTACAAGCATCCTAAGAAAAAATTATTCCTTTCTTGAAGGGTCTAGCTCTGGTGCATGTACAAGAAAATGATATAAGATATGAGTAGTATCAAAATCAATTTTCTACTTAGTTAAAGTTGGATATCGATTTCTATTAAGGAGCATGCCATCTCTCAACCCCTCAAAACTTTGGAAAGCCATATGGAGCAGTGTCGCCATCCCAAAGGTTAAATATTTTTGTTGGACTCTCATTCATAGAAGAATACTAACAACAAATAATTTAAAGGGTAGAAACATGCAAGGGCCTTCGAGGTGTGTTCTTTATAGGTAGGAATAGAAATCGATTACCCTTTTCTTTTTTTATTGTTAATTCTCCGCTGTAATATGAAGATGTGCTTTTGAACATGTTGCTTCTATAACTGTGGTTCCTTCTAGTTGGGAAGAAATATTATTGCATTGTATTTATCAAGGTTCCTCATAGGGGACGAATATGAAATAGGCTTGACAATCCTTTCCAATGTATATTTGTTGGTGTATATGGACCTTTGGGAACCATGGCATATTTAAAGGATCCAATCCTTCCATATCTTGGGTGGTTACCAAATCGTTGTCTTTTCTCTCTGAATCCTTGATGGAAAAAGGGATAATAAATTCAGATTTGGGAAGGTTTGGAAGAAAATGAAAGTAGCTGGCTAGGAATAAGGTTCCCTCTAGATCATGCTGGGAGCTTCAAATCTCGTCCCCAAGCAAGAAAAGTTCAATGTTTAAAACTCAGCTAGACAAAATTTTCTTGGTGGAAAGAACTGTAGCAGAAGGTGATTCTTATGTTTGATGGAGAAACTAAAGAAAATTCAGGGGTTGCAAGAGCAGAAGGGGTTCTTTTTTTTCCCTGAGGAACAAATTAAAATAAATTATGCATGGGGTTTAGGTGTGGAAATGAACAATAAGACATAATTGTTAGCATTGTGGAAAGGGTTGGATGTGGAATTATCTCTAGGAGTAAAGAAAATCGAGGTGGTTGGAGACTCCTTATTAGTTATAAGGACTTTTCTACCAACAATGAAAAAAAAAGGGAATCAAAGTCCTCCCTTGAGTTAAGGATGTAATATCAATTGTAAAGGTTTGAAAAATTAGAATTGTTCCATATCTAGCGCCATCTCAATGTTGTTGCTAACAAATTGGTGAATTGTGGGGTGGTTTCTGGAGAAGGGAAATGCCAGACAAGTGGGAGGGTAGTGGGTCACATCCCAATTCCTTAAGAGAATGATAGACATAGCACTAAATACTCCCCTCGAGCTTGATGAAGGTTGGATGATGCGTGATCTTGTGACAAGACGACATGACAAATGGGTTATGGCCCATGAGTTTTTAATGTGTGGTGATCATTTGAATCCCAAAATTATTTTCTCAGATCGGATGTATAAGGTATCAATTAAGTTAATGGAGATAATAGTGAACCTATCATATCAGGAAGGATATCTGGTAGTGAATTGTTTTGGTGAATTAATGGTAAAGTGATGGTCGACATCCCATTCTTCGGTGAAATGGCCACTAGGGTGGTTAGGGAGAGCCATAGGGCAACAAGCTCATTTAATGGGCCTGTATATCGAGGATCTTGTGGTGATCATGGCTCGCATATATATGAATGAGGAATGAGAAGATCAAGGTGTATATAAGATTTCACAACCCCCTCTAGTTTCATTTGGTGTGTTAAGAGGAGAGAATTGGTATGAGAGTAGTGTTGGTTTGCAGAATACAATCATGGATACAAAAAAAATGCGGGTTGGGAATCTTCCTAAGGACTTAGCCTAGTGGAAAAGGGCCATTGAGTTCCTGTTTAAAATGCTCATGGGTTGCTTGGACCTGCTCACTCATCACATTGAGCTCCTTGAAAAAGATAGAGCTTCGAATGCAAAACGAATAAATGCTAGGTTCAAAAGCGTCGAAGCTTCGCTAGAAAAAAATATTGTGAAAATGGAAACAAATTTGTTAACCTCCAACTTAGACCTAATAAGTGACAACATCTTCAAGGAAGTGCAAGAAATTATTATAGGGCTTCCTGAAGAAGTAGTCGCTCAACTGAAAACACCAGAAGTAGACAACAAAGCAGAAGTAGGCCCGAGCAACTAAGAAAAGGAGGAAGGTGTGAAAGCTAGGAAGTCCAATCTTGCTTAATGTCTATTTCATGTATTGTCATTTTGTGTAATTCTAGGCCTTTTCTATCAAGTTTATGGGAACTTTTAGTGTTATATAATAGTAAATAAGGCATGTAGAAGGAAGAAAATAGTAGGCTAGATGTACCGGGACATGGAGATATATGCTCAAACTGCTGTTAGTTTTGTTGAAATGTTGTAAAAGCGGTTCTGACCACACCAACCTAGATTTTGAATATATAAAGTACCCATTTTGTTTAAAATATACTATATCTATATATATATATATATATATATATATATATATAATATATATATATATTTCATATATATAATGTTAACCATATATTTAAATGATTTATAACACATTTTTTACCTACACAAAATACATATCTAATTGAAATAAGAGGATTATCATTTGTGAATTAGAGTTACCTTGGTTGGTTGGCTCTCATCCAAGTTCAATTCCCCATTAGTAAGATGATGAACTTTAATGCGATAAATATTTTTGTAATAACTTCGAGTTTGAGAAAATCACTGTTAAATGAATATCAATATACGTTGGCTTAGTATTGACAACCTCACTCTACTTTTGAGTTGAGAAGAGAGCCAATTTCTTTCCTTAAATTTTTTCATATTTTTTTTATGATGCACTCGAATATGTCATGATCATACTTAAAATTCATATCTTTTCCAATCACTTACATTTTTGTTTTATATATTCCAAACTCATATCTTTTCCAATGACTTACATTTTTGTTTTATATATTCCATAATAATTATGCACTTGTTTTTATATAAAAAGTGTTATATATTTATATATATAAACATTTTGAAAACATCCCATATATATAAAATATAAATAAGTGCATAACTATTATTGAACATTCTTAAAACACCCATTACTTTTTCCTTTGGCAAGTAATTATATAGTATTTCTATATATGCAGCCTTTTAAAAATAACCACTACTTTTATGAAAAGGTAGATTCCCTATTTGAACATGTGTATATACATTGTCGTGGACCCATACAAGTGTTATGCAATTGAGTTATGCATCTTAGCCTAGGAAGTTTCATGTTAACCTAGAATCAACGTGTGGCTTTGCTACTTTAGCTTCGAAGTTTTTCAACTCAATTGATTAGAAGTGGGAAGCATTGTGTGATATATTATTAATGTAGGATGGTATAAATATTTTGAGATAATTAATGTAAAAATTAATATTTCTTAGTCATTAATTTTTTTTATATAATAAAAATTTAATTATTGAGAAATTTTAATTTAATTTTTGAAAACTTTAAGTATATTAATTTAAAATAGCTGTTTTTGGTTTTTTTTTTTAAATAATTATTATTAAATGCAATTTTTATTTTATATTATTAATTTAATGTTTATAATAATAATAATAATAATAATATAATATAATTTTAAAGTTATGGTTAAGTAAGATACTAAATTGATGTATGATTTTTTTTTTTTGTTAAAAGAATGAATTATTTTAAATGTAGTAATTTGATTACTAAAGTTTATGGAGGAGTATATATTTTAATTTTCTTTAGATTTGAACCTATGATCGTTTATGAACTAAACACATTATCTATCTTTGTGTGAACTATAGATTAATTATGTTGAATATTGTTTGATACATCAATTACTAGTGAAGAAGGCTAAATGTTTTATGAATTTGAACCTTTCCACTTTATCATCATCCACATTTAATTAGACATTCTTTATAAAATTGACAAATTTAAATTGGTGACATTTTTTATTGCAAAATGAATTCAACACCCTTTAGTACTACTAATACAACCAAATAATATAATGTTAACATTTGATATTTGCAATTCCATGAATTCAACATTATTCTTATCATATTTTAGGTTAAAAATATTAATTTATCTTCTAGTTATTTTGAGCAACCAAAAAACAAATTCATTAAACATTTAAAGTATGAAAATTACTAATAAAGTAAACCTTCACATATGTAAGATTCTTAAGTGGTTATGTAACTTTTAAAATTTATTTCATCTCAAACAATGTGTTGGAAAGCAATATCTTCAATATTAATACTTGACTTAGTTAGAGGGCTCAGAGGAGAAGGTGAGGAAATGTTTCTCGACCTGCTTTGATGAGGCTACAACACCCTTTATGGCTAGGGTTGAAGGGGTAACCGCAAGAGCTAAGTAGACCTTACAAACAATGTTCTCAATTGAGCTAAAAGTGGAGGTTGATGTATTAGAGAAAATTTTCATAGAGAAGCAAAAACATGTGGAAAAAGAGCAAATTGAGAAGAACTTTGAGGGGTGGTTCTCTATTGTTGGTTTCTTATGGAGTAGAGACGCCAAGGTTTTCAGAGCCTCTTGTCACTACTAGTCCATCAAGGCCCTTATTGCCCAAGTGCTCTAGGAACATGGAGCTCAACAAAAAAAACTATTGGACAAATTTATGTTGTTTGAAGTCAAGTTTGAGGTCATCTGTAGACTAGTCTTTGGCATCAAAATTGAAGTGGTAGATTGGCAAGCCAATGACAAGGAATACCCGTGGAACTTATAGGGAACTTCCCGAAATTCAGGCATCCTTGATAAGGATGTTGAATATGACATCAATAAGGTTGCTTCTAATATTCAAGCACCCAAACCTCTAATCCCTTCACATTGGGATTGATAAGTCTCTCTTGATGTTATATTTTATGGTTATCTTATGTTGTCACTCTATGTAGTTATATGCTTTTAGCTTACATCATTGTTAATTTTTTGGTCTTATGATTATTATTTTAACTTATATGAGGTTCTAAATCTCTATAAATCGATTAAGCATGAACATAAAAGCCAAAATGTTATTCATAAATTCTTTGAGGCTTTGCTTCCTTTTTTCACAGGTCATAAAGGCCATAAATGTAAACATAAATTTTTTTCTAAGGTGAGTTATATTAACATCAAATCAAAATTTTACATCTTAAACATAACAATCTTGTCGGCCTCTCTCAAGGAAGGTCAAACCATGCATAAAAATAAACCCTTCGAAGGGCCATAATAAACAAACAATATCTACCATATACTCATATCTATCAAAACATCACAAATATTTTCTCTCCTATCATCCTCTTGAAAATAAATAATGCTAATCTCAAAAGAAGAAGAAAAGAAGAAGAAGAAGGAGAAGAAGAAGATCTAGAATGGGATCTGTAGGTATGACTAGGGGCCTTGGTGCTGCTAGTAGGATCCTAAGGTGTTGTTTAATCTGCAATGGCCTTTGGTCAAAAGCATCTAGCCTCTGGTCCATAACGTCCATCACTCTATCATAATGCATGAGATGACCATGCATGTGGTGCAATGTCTAAATCAAATCCCTTATTGCTTCTTGAGTGTCTAGAAGTGCTCGTCCGAAGAGATATTTCATTTGCTAATAGAGGTTGATTGCCTGCATAAATATTCGTTTCCTCTACTCCTAGTATATGGAATCTAATTTTCCCACTAATCTCTCACTTCCACACCGGAAAGGGAAGTTCTCTGAGAGGAGGCTTCCCTTTGTGATCTCAATAGATCCTCTTGTACATGTGCTAGCATTTAATTGTGGCATCTACTTGTAAAACCAATAACTCTATTATGAAGCCAGATATTTCCACGACAAAAACATTGCTCGTAATAGGCAAAGCCTCTCCTTAGTCTACCTCTCTCACGTGGCATAGTGAGAATTAACTTTGTGATCTATGCCACCTAAAGTTTGTCATTTTCAATTCCCAGACCACTGTCCAACCATGACCAGGGATCATCCCCACCTGAACAAACCAAGGTCAACCACCACTTTCCAATATATGTTCTAGAGAATTGACCCCCTTAATTTCAACATCCTAGAGAGAAATTCATGTCTCAGGGCCAAAATTCACCCTCCCTCTCCGTACGTGAAGATACTTCTAACCAACTAAAACAAAATCTGTAATACCACTATAACTCAACCATAAAGCCTATAATCTCATACTAAACACTGGACTTTCCAATAACAAGGATATCAACAACAACAAAAAATGAATGTTCTATGGAAATTTCATGCAAAACGAGAATCCTGCACCATAGACAACACACCAAAGGGGTAAGTGAGAGATACCTGGGTTAAAGATGGAATTGAAGCAAGTTTCCATCACTAGCCCTACCAGTTCCGCATCTTACGTAAGGTTTCTTTCGCGCTCAGCTTCACTAAAGAGAAACTTGCCTGAAATTTCCCAAAATTCCAATAAGGTTGATTCTTCGTGAGGGGTTGCGTTGGTTAATTTACTTGTCTTCCTCCTTTGCCTGATACATTCTCTCCATTTCTAAGCTTTCACTATGGTGAACACTTCACCAATCAATTATTCTCTTCATCATTCACCTGTATAAGACCTCTTTCCTTCTCCTTTTTAGTGACAAACTTGACCTAGATCTTTCTCCAAACTGACGTGTTGTCTATTCCATAATTTAACATCATACCTAAATTAATGACACCATCTTTCCTAGGATTGCCAAAATTCCTCATACACCTGTTCCAAGAGAGAGGGTTCACCATCATTAAAACTTTGAGCCACTAGAATTCATTATCCTGTACCTCACTGCATCCTACCATGTCCATTTTATGCCACTTTGTAAACATGCATTCAGAAATATCCTCATTGTCATTGTCCTTCCACACCCTTTGCATTGACACCAACATATGTCACATCATAACTAAGATATGCATCCTCCCCATTACATCCCCTGACAAATGTAGAGAGTGTGTAGCCATGTCCCCCTACCTAATGGCTAAGTGGGGGGGTAGTATTTGTTCCCTCTCCTCATTTCAGCTATCATTGGGTCCAAAGATTTTTTTACCATATTAATATAAATAGAATTTGATTAATAATAATAATAATAATATTTAATATTTTTACATCAAATCCTTTAAAAAAGTAATTAAATCCATTTTTCCTATATAATAAATTCCATATATATAACTTCATCCACAAATAAACTTTCAAAGTATAAAATATTACTTTTCTGAGTATAAAATAATATTCTTAGTTTATATTGAGAAATTTTATCATTTCCCCTTTTTTTCTTCCTTCCTTTTTTATTTTATTTTTCTCAATTTTAACTAAATCGTCATATTATTTATTTATTTTTTCCATTAAAAATTAACTATAAATTATTATTAATGATTTTTTTACTACTTCATTGGACCGGAAGAATATGAAGAATTCGCTTACACTAAGGGGTAACAAACCAAATCTTGCACCTCTTGTCAATGCAAACATTCTAGGCATTATTAATATTTCCATATCCTCTTCACTCAACTTATAATTTTTCTACTTTACTTGGAATTTATTATTACTGTGACATAAAATATTACATGATAAAGATTTGATTAGTATACCTTTTTGCATCTAATTAGTATATAGCTAGGGATAAAAAATTAACTTTACCATTAGTTTGATTTATAATCTGCAAACCACAACATTTTTTTAATATTATATAAAAAACTTCTTTAAAATAATAATAAACAAGTGATAATTTTCTTATTTGCAATATTATCGATCATTAATTTCTTATTTTTAATATTATAGGTATAACCTTTAATTTTAATCTTTTAAATTATATATTTTTTACTTTTAATATTTTTTTTTAGACAGAAACGGTTAAATTTATTATAGAGCGCCAACGCTAAGGCAAAGAGCGATTACAGAGCTTTTCTGGTAGCTAGCGGAGAGCCTGATTTCCCTGCTGATACATAATACAATTAAACGAAGATTGATAATACCCCACTGCTGGAAACTATGATCAGCAGAAGGCATCGAATACAACAACGCTGTTTCTACAGATCTGTAGCAGTACGCTGGGAGCTGAATGGAGCCAGAGGCAATAGATCCCTCCAGAACAGCTAATGGATTCATCATTAGATTTCCCAGAACACCACGTTATGAGCCCTTCTTTTTAATCCTTTGGTTGCACTTACAACAGAGAACAAACTCAGGGTGTTAAGTCAGCAGCAAAAGGTCCACGAAACACACTACTTAGGGGATATTGCAGAAGAAATCGACCTGGTTAACAGACAACGAACTTTTGCTTCGCAGAACGCCTTGGTTGGCTTCCATATCTGCTTGGGAGTTTAATTTCCTGGGGATGTGATAGAAAGAGATCTTGTGGAATTTGAGCAATATAAGTCTAATTTTCCTGAGGATGGTTGATAAGTGGAGCTGAGAAGGGTTCTTTTTGGATTGCAGCGCCTGGATAATAATCCTGGAGCCCCCGAAGACTGAAATGGATAGGAAGTTGCCTTTGATCGCCTGAGAGAGCCCCTGCCACAAAGCAAGAGCCTCTGCTCTGTTGTTGGATTCCTTGCCTAGAGCCCAAGCAAACCTTAACACCTCAGAGCCATCCAGACTCAATAGAACTCCGCCGCCTCCTGCGAAACCAGGGTTGCTTTTGGAGGCCCCGTAAAAAAAAAGGCAATGTTCATTCAGAGCCGACCTCCATTTAATGAACTCTTGCTCCTCCAGCCCGATTTCCCAATTGGAGTGGACGCTAGTAGCGATGGTAGCACAGTCTTTATGGTTTGGGACCAAACCATTCAACTAGAGTTCCTCTTATCTGTTCAGAGCTTTCCCATTCTTTTTGGCAGAGTTGGCATCCAAAGTTTCTCCCAAAAGAGCTTTAACTTTGATGATGACTTTGATCGGATTGCAGCTTTCGTTTCTGAATAGTATGTTATTCCTTTCCAGCCACAGCTTCCAGCATACGAACTTGGGGATCCACAACCAGCAATTTTTGAGATGGAGATTTTTGGAAAGACCAAACGGAGATAATTTGCTCCAGGTTTGGAAAAGGTTTGGGATGTTCCTGGGGAGCTCGAAATTATCAGAATTTAGCATAAGGACCCCCTTCCAGACTTCTGATGCAAAAGGGCGGGATAAGAACAAATGATCAGCTGTTTCTTCCTTTGACTTGCATAGATTGCACCATGATGGTCCTTCCATTCCGCGCCTGCGGAGATTATCACGAGTGAGAATACTATTGTGGGCTAACGTCCAGTAGAAGAAATCAATTTTGGGAAGAGAGGGGGAATCCCAAATAAATTTCCATTGAGCCGGATTTGGGGGAACATTCGGGATGGCCATAATACTTTTGTAGCCTTCGAAAGCAGAATACGAACCTGTGACAGATCCCCACCCTCGTTTGTCTTTTACTGAAGCTTTTAATGGAGCTTTCCCTTGAAGATTATCCAAAAGAACAGAGGCTTCACCCTCCAGCCACTGAGGGACCTCCCCCAGTTGCCAGCTGTCCCAGAGACCATCCTCCGACCAAGAGGAGATGTCCCAGAGAGCGTTCATATTGCGAGCTTGGAGCCAGTATTTGATATTGGTGAGGTCTTCCACCTGACTCAACGGTTGATCACCTAGAATAGGATCATCCCAGATTCTTATTTTTTGCCCATTACCTGGAATCCAATACAGCTTATGACTAAAATGTTCCAAAGCTTTGATGCAATGTTTAAAAACAGGAGAACCTTTGGAGGAACGAGGAGGTTGGTCCAGGCATCTGAGGCGCTTCCCATGAAAATATTTTCTCCACAGTACCTTCTTGCTCCAACTAAGTTTTCCAGAGACAATGTCCCAGAGCAGCTTGGTTCCCAAAGCCAGATTTTGAGCAGCCAGGTCGCGGATTTGTAATCCTCCTTCCATAAATGGCTTTTTAATAGTATCCCATTTAACAAGGTGCAACCTTCTTTCGTTGTTTTTTCCCCCTTCCCACAGGAAGCGCTTGAGAAGAACTTCCATTTTGTTGATGAAGGTTTTAGGGGCCAGGAGGATGGAGTGCTGATATAACGGAAGACTTGAGAGGACTGCTTTCATCAAAATGATCTTCCCCGCATTATTCAGCCATGAAGCTCCCCAGGCATGAATTCTGTTTTTAATCTTGTCCAGTAGGGGCAACCAATGAGCAACTTTGGGAATGGTCCTGAAGATTGGGATCCCCAGGTATTTGAAGGAGTCCCAGGCCCAGGACCCTTCCATATGGAGAATCCTTGCAATATCTGATAATTCCTTGACTGTGCAGTTCCAGCTATAGACTGTGCTTTTTATAAAGTTGATCTTGCTGCCCGAGACTTCTCTGTAGTTGTCCAGCTCCTTCTTGAAGGAATTAGCAGAGTTTATGCTTGCCCCACCCAACAATAGCGTATCATCAACAAATTGGGCATGATTTATGTCTTTGACCTGGTGAACCATGCGGAGTCTAGGAAGGATTTGAGTCTGAAGGTTATGGTCCAGTTGAAAGCTAAGAACTGAGGCTTGAATCGCATAGAGAAGCAGGGACAAAGGGCAACCTTGTCTGAGGCCCCTAGAGGCTTGGAAGAAATCTGAAGGACGCCCATTTACCAAAGGCACAGTCCAAGGAGAGGCAATGCAGGCTTTTATCCAGTTAATGATGGCTGAAGAGAAGCCCATTTTCTTCATAACCATAAACAGGAATTCATGCTTTACCCTGTCAAACGCATTTGCCAAGTCAAGCTTAATCACCATACCTTTCTCCTTTCGGTGATAGCTTGAATGAACAACTTCTTGCACCAGCACTATATTGTCAAGAATCTTTCTCCCTTTGATGAATCCACCTTGATTTTCAAGAATAATGGCAGGTAAGATTTTCTTGAGGCGATTGGCTATAATTTTGGTTATTAGCTTCTAACTGGAGTTACACAAAGAGATTGGCCTGAATCTGCTGAAATCAGCTGCTCCTTTCTCTTTTGGAATCAAGGCCAGAAACGCTGAATTGATGTCGCCTCCGATCTTTGCACAAGTTTGAGATTTCCTTACCATTCTCAGAAGGTCAGTTTTGATTATGGCCCAACAAGATAGATAGAATCTAACAGGGAACCCATCCGGTCCTGGAGCTTTGTCCAGTTCCATACTGTCCAATGCATTTCTAAGCTCATTCATGCTGATCGGCGCAGTCAGCATAGCATTGTTAGGATCATGGACACATTGAGGGATCAAATTCATCGGATAAACATGGGGATCCAATGGTGGTTCATCAGGGGCGGAGTAAAGATCTTTGAAGTGAGAGTGAGCTGCTCGCTTGATTTCTTCAAAGTCCTTAACCACTACATTTTGGTGATGGATTTCTTTAACGGATTTGAATTGCTTTCGGGCTTCAGCTTGCTTGTGGAAGAAGCTGGTATTTTTGTCCCCAGCTTGTAACCAGAGAGCTTTGGATTTCTGCCTCCAGAGTTCTTCTTCTTCCCTGCTTGCTTTGTGGAATTCTTTCTGCAGGTCAATTTCTCTCTGGAGAAGGTCTTGGGTGACAACATATTTTTCCAAAGATAATTGATGGGCAGCAAGACTGTCCAGGGCCATCTTCCTTTTGGAGGAGGGAGATTTCAGCGTTCTTGCCCACTCCTTGAGTCTTGTTTTGAGCCCCCTCAGCTTTTCTTCCCACACATAGAAGGGGGAACCTTGAACCGGTCTGTTCCAGGCTTCTGAAACCATCTCTTGGAACCCCTCATGCTGAAGCCATAATGAACTGAATTTGAAGGGAATAGGGCCAAGATTTTCATCCATGGAAAGATCAAGAATAATGGGTTTGTGATCCGAGGTGCTGTTTGGCAGAATTTTGGACGAAGCCATAAGACCACAAGTTAGGAAAGAGGATTGAACCAGAAATCGGTCTAACCGAGCTGCGATATGGTTTGGGCCCACCCTTTTGTTAGACCAGGTGAACTTCCCAGATGTGGGCTTGATATCCTCCAGCTCCTATCCCAACATGAGATCTTCAACCCATTCTCTAGCTGGGTCCCTGACCGGGGAGCCTCCCCTTTTCTCATTTGCAGCAAGAGTGACATTCATATCACCAGCTATGATAATGTTTTCAGGGATGTTCAGCGAGAGATAGGACAAAATCGAGTCCCAGCAGAATTTTTTCTTAGAAGGAAGAATGGGAGCATAAATATTGAACAAACTTACTTGATGGCCGGAGTCTTTATGGAGGAGCTTCGTGAGAATCCAATGGGAGGAGCTATCTTTTTGAATCAGGTCATAGATAGAGCTGTCCCAGAAGGTAGCGATTCCACCGGAGGCGCCTCTTGCACTGATAGCACATCCAATACCTTTACGCCAGTAGGATTTGCTAGCATTGAGGAGGAGAGATTCCTCCATCTTTGTCTCCTGGATTAGGAGGATTTCAGGCGAGTACATTCTGACTATATCTTTCAGGGCATCTTCTTTTAGCTTGCTGCCTAATCCTCTGCAATTCCAGGAGACGTACTTCATTATTTATTGGCTTGGGAGGATGTGGCTCCTTTTGGAGTCGAGCCCTGCTTGCGCCCTGACCTTGTATTCATCATTCCCTTGAGAGTTTTTTGGGAGCCTTGGAGAACATCCCGATAGGTTTTCTCCTCTCTCAATTTCTTCTTGGATTTTCGACCCCTGGCTGACTTGATAGGAGTGACTTGTGAGCTATCTGATTCATAGGTTCTTCCTTCTGAGTCCTCATCAGATTCGGAGGCCAGGCTTATGTGTTCTTCATTATCTTTATTTCCTTCATTGCCTCCTGAGGTTGGGGGGGTGATTATTTCAGTACCTGTTTCTTTTGCTTCCTTCATTGAGTGTTCAGGTGCTTCTTGAGCCTCGATGGTTTCTGCGTTCCCACCAAAGGAGGTTCCAGCTTTTGGATCTTCATTGGTCTTCAGATTGGTCTGCAGCTTCTCCCCTGAACCAGAATTTTTCTTCTATGATGATCTAGGGATAGCCTTGCCTCTTTTGATTTCTTTCCATCCTTCCTCGTCCTCCTTAGTCCTGGTCTGGGATTTGGGGCAATTCAGTTGGAAGTGTCCGTGTTCATGACACGTTCTGCATTTGAACGGTAGTTGTTCGTAGTCAAACTTTTGATAGTGATGCCATTCTCCCACTGTGATTTTAATCGCTTCGGGGAGACCAGCCTCTAAGTCAACTTCCACACAGATTCTTGCACAAGTGTATTGGCCTTTATTGTCTGCTTTGTCAATGAATCTACCCAGACTGTTCCCAATCCTTTGCAATGACTGATAGCTCCAGCAGTGGATCGGAAGGTTGGGGAGCCTAACCCAGACTGGAACTTCCTTCGGAACATCTACTGAGGGATCGAAGTCCGGGGTCCATTTATTGAGATACAGACCCTGATTTCCCATGAAATACGGTCCATTCTTGAAAACCAGATCTCGGTCTTCTTTGGTGGTGAACTCGAAAATGAAGAAACCTCTACCAACCACATAACAGATCACACTGTTCTTCAGCTGAGGCCTCCAGTTGCGTTGAATCCAATCATCCGTGGTTTTTGTAGAGGGCCAACGCCCCATAAATTGGCCGACCAGTCCTCTGTCAGCAAGGGCAAGGGCAATTTTGATCGGCTAATCTTCTTCTAGGGCTATCTCAGGCACTTCCTCAAGTTTTTTAATAAATTTTGGAATCTCTGAGGCAGGACGTTTCTTTCCATTCTGTGTTAATAATCGCCGGAAGGCTTCTTCAGAGGAAAGCGGAGGGGTGGGAGAGGATTCTCCACCCCAGGGTCACCCATGACTGCAGAAAAGGAGCGCGACAAGGGAACTCAGCTCATTCCCCCAGCACCCTTGCGAATCCGAGAATCCAAGCCTAGAGTCAGAACGCAGCGCAGTTAATCGCCCAGCCGGAGGCGCAGCGCAACAAAGCAAAGAACGGGACACGAGAGGAGCCCGCTCAGATGCCCAGAGGGCCGAGGCCACCGACACAATCTCTGTAACCCTAGCAGAGCGATCGCACGATCACTTCCCACCGGTTCCAAATTCCTTCCTACCCTTTGTTCCTAACCCCACCAATTTTTACAACTCATATTTTTTACTTTTAATATTACTAATTATTAGTTTCTTATTTTTTTATATTTAAATGGTGAGTTTTTAATTTTATTTTATGAATTTTTTTATATTTAAAATTATGAATTATTATTTTATTATTAATAAAAAGTTTATATATATATATATAATATATATATATATATATAATTTATATATATATATAATATAATATATATATTATTTATTTAAAAAAATCAATTATAAATTTATTATTTGTTATTTTTTTTGTTAAAATATTTTTTATTTTTAATATTATCAGTGGTTTTTTCAATAGAAAAATGATCAATTATATATTTTTTCCTAACTAAATCTTATATTTTCAAATTGTATGAATAATTATATTTTTTATTAACATAAAAATTATCATAAATAATGTTGTTATTTTTAATTTTGTGTTAATTACATTGAGGGACACTCTACAACTTAGTATTAGGTAGATGTGTAAGCATTAAAGGTAATGTAAGAAAGATTGCATGTCAACATTTTTAATGTTGGCAATATTATAAATAATAATAATAATAATAATAATAACACAATTGTGAGCTTCAACATCAAAACTAAATGTATAAATATAAACCATACAACAATCTATTAATGACTTAATCGCTTGTCTGTGCACATGAATAAGTAGGAGCAAGTGCTAAGCAGTTGCAAGAGCTCATTACTAAGCACGCAAACATATGTACGTATGTTTGGATACTTTTTTGTTATTATATCTTAAAGCCTATTTCCATCATTTTCTAACACGTGCAAAATTATGAGATTTTAGCTTGATTGTTTTGTCATTGGATTAAACTAATGAAAGATATACTAATAACTTAAAAAAAGAAACACAATTTAATCTCACCTTCAACATCAAAAGTAAATATATAATAAATATAAACCATACAATCAATCTCTCAATCACTCAAATTGTCTGTGAACATGAATAAGTGAGTGCAGGAGTAGGTGAAAAGCACGTCAATACTATGTGCAAGCTAAGTGGGAGCAGGAGTAGGTGAAAAACACCTCGATACTATGTACAAGAATTTTTTTTTATTATACGCAAGCAAACAAATTGAGGTAAGTGCAAAGCTTTGAAAATCTTTGATGATTTATTTTTTCTTGATAAGATCTACAACTATAAAAAAATATCGATACTTATGCTATCATGGAATTTTACTAGCAAGAAGAGCCATGTTTTAATCTACACCGATAAGAATGAGGAGGTAGACAAAAGTTTCATGTGTCCTCTCCAAACTCATTACACTCATTAAACTGGTAGGATTTGATTATAAAAATTTATTAGTCCATGGTTTTATATCGGCTCCCATATCCACGTTACTCTTGGAGTTTAGGTTGTCACGTAATCTGCAATAGACTACTTGGAATAGAGGGTGTATGATTGATGTTCCAGTTGATGTTTATATTTATTTCTCTTGATTGGTAAAAAAACATGGTAGTGGAAAATTTGTAACAACAAACAAACCTTAAGTTTAGGGTTTCTAAGAATTATTTTATTGACGAAATGACAAATCTAATTTTAAACAATAATAAAATTGTAATGCCTTCTCCCACATTTACCCTCTTTGACAAGCTCTCTAGGGTAAACATGAGCTAAGTGTAACTATGATATGACCCAACCTCCATGTTTTAGTTATGGAAGTGGGGCCTACAAACTGATAGTAAACTGACATCTCTCAAAGACTACAGATCACTCAAGAGCCTACCAACCACTCCAGGTGATCAATCCTTGAGTTGAAACTCTTTTTCACTAGGTTTACTGCCCAATCGCACCCATAAAATTGCATGTATGTGGTTGGGAGGATGTAACCGCACCCATAAGCCTATCTCCATGCAGTTATGACCCAAAATTCCCTGTTCTGTGCATGTGGTCATGAGATCTATGCCACTTTTTCAGGACAATGTCGAGACCCCTACCGAGAATTGCCTGTAACTTTCCAGAATCATGATAATGATGATAACAATGCACAATTATGACCCAAAATTCCCTGTTTTGTGCATGTGGTCACGAGATCTATGCCACTTTTCGAGGATAACCTCGAGACCCCTGCCAAGAATTGCCTATAACTTTCTAGAATCATGATAATGATGATAACAATGCTAAATAATCAAGATCTTGACCAATACACACCTAAAAAAAGATAGACATTTCATCAAATAGATAGTAAACATGGCACCTACAGGTCATTAATGCATATCCGATCATAAACTTCTGAACTTCATCTTGGAAACACCAAGAAGGATCAAAGCCCTCTTAAGCTACACACAACAACAGTTATTTGTCCATGAATTCATCAACCATCCAATAGCTTATCAAATCATGAACAAGAGCCATAAATAGAGCACGTAATAGAAATATGCATATAACCAATATATAACCAAAATACAAACCATGACAAAACAAGCACAAGATCACCATAATAACCAATACATGTGCTCATAGATCACAATAGGAAAATAACTCATGTTAACATATGAAAATTCCAACCAAGTAAGGGACTTCCACGTACCACCTAACCATAAATTGGGTTGAATTAAATATCTATTTTAGCCAATCACCCCCATGCCATATTCCAAGCATGAATGCGGGATCATAAGGGTTAAACGAAAAAAGAATCAACGAGGGCTTCCAGAGGTTGAACCACCTCAACCCTCAACCATAGTGATCTCACCTATACGGTCTAGAAATCACTTACATCAACAGGATTTGTTTCTTCCTAAGTTTTCCAGGGCTCTAGGGATTCAATCTCAACCGATAGCCTCCAGGGACCCAAGTTGTTAGAGGACTCCAAAGAACTACCATCTCAACCCATAACCTCCAGTGACCCGCACTATTCTAAGGCTCCAGAGATCCTATCCCAACCCAAATCCATATGGAATCTAAGAACCAATCGAAAAATCCAAATGGGGAACCCACTATATCATGGTTATCCATGAAATGGAAAGGTAAGGCTAAAACCATTGTCAATCTAGGAAAATCTTCATGCCAATAACAACACATAACCATGGAACCGCATTCGTATACCATCCATCAAAACCAACAAGGAAATCACACATGCAACCTATTACTTGCAAAGTAATCATACTGTACTTGATGATCCAACTATCCCCTTGCGCTTCCTTGCTTTCCTTTGCTTGCTTTCTCCAAATCCAAGTGAATGCTAGAGTTCTCCAAGAATGCTATAAGTGTGCAAGAGTGTATGATAGAATGAGAGTGTGGAAGGAGAGAACCAAAATTGAACTGATAAACGTTGTGAACTATTTCTTTGATGCCTTTTTATCAATGATGTGTCCTTTTTTGTTCACTTTCCTTCATTTTTCCTCTAATTTTCCTTGCATGCAAATTTGCGTCTCTTCACCTTCCTTTTCTCCTATTTTCCTTTATTTTCATAATTAATTGTCAATATTTTCCTATTTTCCTTTTCCAATGCCTTTGCTAATTTCCATAGCCATTAATAAACCATAAGTGATACCCATTATAATGTTTTCCCACCATTCAACTTGGAATACATGTCCCATGACCTTGATCTTATTTATTTACATGGAAAATCAACTAGGGGCTACTACAAACCCCTTGGGGAACACCGTCCTTAGTGTTCAATGATGCTTATAGCCAACAAAACATACTACCTATGGAGCTTTATATCACAACTCGATGCAATATTTACAACATACCAACTACTGAAACCATGAAAACCATACTGATTTTTTGAGAATTATAACATAACTCAACGCAATATTTATAAAATACTACTTATTAGAGCTTTATAGCACAACTCATTGCATTATTTACAACACACACACACACACACAACAAAAACACATATATCAAAGACATCTGCTCAACCAACAAATAAGGAAGGATAAAAATCCCACATATGATCAACCATCTCCCATGTAGCTTCATTGGGCCCAAAGTGTAGCTTATGGTTGGAATTCTACCTCTGGTTCCACTTGTAATACAGACCAATCAATCACATGACCAACATCTTGGACAGATCTCTTAAGCAATGAAACATGGGAAATATCATCGACTTTCATTGTTGATGGCAGTGTAAGTTTGTATGCCACTAGTCGAATCCTCCCATGGATCTTAAAAGGCCCACAATACTGATGTGCCAGCTTGGAAGATGACCCAATCCTTAAGGAGCTCCTCTTTGGATTAATGCGCAAATACACATGCTCCCCAACTTGAAACTCCTTGAATACTCTATGTCGATATGAATAATTCTTCTTCTTGTCCTATGTTTCCTTTGAATTCCTCTTAATAACTTGCATCTCTTGCTCCATCTCAGCCAACATATGTAGTCCAATGAACACCTTGTTCACTAGATAACTCCAGATGATCGGATTATTACAACTCCGCCCATAAAGAGCCTCAAATGGATTCATCCTCAAAGATTCCTGATACCCATTATTATATGTAAACTCAACAAGTGGAAGATACTCATCCCACTTCTGTTGTTGATGCATGTCATACATCCTCAACATATCCTCAAGAATCCTGTTAACCCTCTCTGTATGTCCATTACATCCCCTAACAAATGTAGGGGGTGTGTAGCCATGTTCCCCTACCTAATGGCTAAGTGGGGTGGTAGTATTTGTTCCCTCTCCTCATTTTGGCTATCACTGGGTCCAAAGATTTTTTTACCATATTAATATAAATATAATTTGATTAATAATAATAATAATAACATTTAATACTTTTACATCAAATCCTTTAAAAAAGTAATCAAATCTATTTTTCCTATATAATAAATTCCATATATATAACTTCATCCACAAATAAACTTTCAAAATATAAAATATTACTTTTCTGAGTATGAAATAATATTCTTAGTTTATATTGAGAAATTTTATCATTTCCCCTTTTTTCTTCCTCCCTTTTTATTTTTTATTTTTTCTTAATTTTAACTAAATCGTCATATTATTTATTTATTTGTTTCCCATTAAAAATTAACTATAAATTATTATTAATGATTTTTTTACTACATTGGGCCGGAAGAATATGAAGAATTCACTTAGATTAAGGGGTAACAGACCAAATCTTGAACCTCTAGTCAATGCAAACATTTTAGGCACTATTAATATTTCCATGTCCTCTTCATTGAATTTATAATTTTTCTACTTTACTTGGAATTTATTATTACTGTGACATAAAGTATTACATGATAAAGATATGATTAATATACCTTTTTGCATGTATCTAATTAGTACATGGCTTAGGATAAAAGACATTAACTTTAGATGGTAATGAAGCAATTGATAAGAAAATTACAATAGATATGGGCGCTGAGATGGGAACCCTGGCGCGACCTAATCTTGACATGAGGTAGGGTCTCTAGAGTACACCTGGTACTACCACGTCTATGCTAGGCTAGGCTCGTTCCCAGTAGGCGTTTAGCTCCACCTCGTTTCATTCCTTCTGTTTGTTGCGCGCCTACCTTACTCCCCGCGACTACGATTGAACCCTACCGTTTATCGGTTGTTCGCAGCTATTGATCCCCTACTGTGACAGTTACTCCGGAACACGGTGGTAGCCGACATAACCCCTAGAGCAACAATGGAGACCAAATTAATAGACTATTATGAGGACCCCCTTGAAGGTATATCCATTTTCAGTAGGCATACAAGCTTTGAGGGTTTCTTCCCTTTCAACAGAGAATTAACTGAAGCCATTTCTCTGCTCCCATCGCTCACGGATCCATCTAGTGAGGTCATCGATCTGCCTGAAGTGCTGTCCTCTTGGCTGCCCTTTGACTTTCCTCTCATGACACTTATCTCTCTTCATTTCGCGGCCAGGAACACAGGCCCTGATCTAGCGGCTGGTTCATTTGTACCCTCATCCCTCCAACTTTTTGCCACCTCACATTACCCCTCATAGTCTCACCATGGTGTGCCTCGGCCCCTTCTAACCCCCACCATTTCAACCACAACTCCTGTTCCCCCTTCTGGCTGCTTCACAAATGTCCCCCCTCTCCCAGGCACCTTCTCTGTTGGCCCTGACCTAACTCCCCCAAACCCTAACCCTAATCTTGCTAACCCTACTTTCGATGGAGCTCAAGGGTGTGATGAGGCTACGAAGCCAAGGTCTGGAAAGAGGCTAAGGTGCGTTAAACCTAAGGCGCAAGAGGTTATCATTGACTGGGAAGAGGACTTCTAGTGGCAAGATACCATGGACATGGCTGTGACAATCTTGGTGGGGAAGGAACTACTCTGCAGCAACACTAAAACAATGGGTTGCAGAAATATGGGGCCAACATCTGGTTGATTTGCCTTTCGTATAGACCTTCATCCATGGTTGGTTTTCTCTGCAATTTGCACGAGCAAAACATACTAATTGGGTATTGTCCTCCTTCTGGCATATTGAGTAGGACTCGATAATGGTAAGGAGGTGGAGTCTACTTTTTGACCGAGACAGAGAACAACTTGGTGCTGGGTCATTATGGGTTCGCCTCCCCGGTCTACCGCTTCAATTTTGGACTGAGGAAATCTTCAAGAGAATTGGAAACACCCTCGACACCTTCTTAGATTATGATAGATCATACCTCTCCACTAGGGTTATGGCCTATGCACAGATCCTAGTACATTTAGACATAAGAGGAGGGTTACAGGAGCATGTCGCCCTACGTTGGAGGAACTACAATCGAACACAGATCCTTGATTATGAGGGGGTCCCCTTTCGATGTAGATGATGCCACAGAGTCATCCACCTCTACAAAGACTGCCCTGTGCTAGGGAAATCAAATAATGGGAACAAAGGGAAGACAATTCCCTCAATGAAAGATCAGACACATGCAGATCACTCGGAGGATGCAGAGCATACAGACATTGAAGCAGATGGATCCAGGCTGGCCACGGAAACACCGATGAAGTGCGGGAAAACACCTCTTTGGCCTCCTTCACCACCACTGAACAGGTTAAGGGTGGCCGCTGGAGCCGCACTATCTTCGAGTATGTATAATTTTGAACCTTGCTCTGCAACATTTATAGTTTCTTTGGATTATAATGATAAATCTAAGGGACTCTAGCAGAGCCCTGTTACCTTGCCATCCCACCCCATCCACCTTGAATGTCCCCTAATTCTCCCTCCTCTTACAATATCATGTATGCCCCCTTCTTTTTCAGAGGTGGAGCCATCTGAATTGAATCCTGGAATTGATCCCATTCCCCATTGTTACCACTTTCGCTCACATTCTCGGTCCCGGGCCCTTGATACTATCAGTATTGGTTTGGTACCTTCTCCCACCCCTTCGAAGCTCCCTCGAGGTAGACCATCCTCCCTGTCAAAAGCTAAACAACAGGCATGGATGGAGATTTCCACGGGGATACAACTTACTCTTGTTAGGGTCCTTAGAGCACAGAATCCCCTGGAGCTGTCTCCCCCATGAAGGTTCTCTCTTTCAACTGTAGAGGGATTTCTAGTCCCGAGAAAAAACTAGCACTCGAAGGCTCCTCAAGACTGAACCGACTGATATATCTTCTTACAAGAAACTCTGGGAGTTGCCGATGCCATATCCCCTCTCCTTGAATCCATGCTTCCTGGATGGAACTTCCAAGCCATATATGTAAATGGTCGCTCTGGTGGCATCGCGCTAGGATATAATCCTTGCTCGATAATGCTGATCAACACCTGGGGTGGCATTGGATTTATAGGGGCTGACACCTTCTCTACTAAACTGGGAACTAATATTAGACTGATAAATTGCTATGGACCCTGCCACCATCGGGAGGACTTCTGGCAGCATCTTTTGGCATCCAATATCTCGTAACTAGATAACATCATTCTGGGTGGGGACCTTAATTTCTCTCTGGGTTTTTTCAGAGTCATGGGGGCACCATGCCCAAGTCGATCCTCTATCAGCCTTCTTTGAACACCTCCTGGAAACCCACAGTTACATTGACATCCCCTCTTCTAAGCTAGTCCCGACTTGGAGGAACAGAAGATGTGAGGAGAATAGTCTTGCTAGAAGGCTTGATTGCTTCCTCATCAAGGAACGATTCCTGGAGAGAGGATTTACATGCCACCAGTGGGTTAGCTCGAGAGGATTATTAGACCATTTGTTGATATACCTTGATATTCTGGGAGATATAAGCAAACCACGAGCCCCCTTCAAATTCAACTCCACCTGGTTGAAGGATATTACCTATATTCGCCTAGTCATAGAATTTTGGAAGTCCCACCCACCTGCACACGGAAGGAACATCATTGCTGGCTTCATCGACAACCTAAAATAATTGAAGAAGCTATCAAAGATTTGGGCTCATAACAAGAGGGTACAAGAAGAACAAAATCTAAGAGACATTGAATCAGAAATTGCTGATATGGAGGACGAATGCGGGGGCCTTTTAAAAAAAAATGATCACAGGGATAAGCTCACAACCTTAATAACCAAGAGGGGGAAAATCCTTAAATAAAGGGAGGAAACATGGAGTTTGAGAAGCAGAGCAATATGGCTGAAGGAGGGAGAAGATAACTCAAGATTCTTCCATAAATTTGAAAATGAAAGAAAGGCAATCAATACTATCTGGAAATTGAAAAATGAGCAGGGTATTGAGATGGATACCTTCCCTCATTTGGCCACACTCACCACCTCACATTTCAAACAAGTCTATCAGGCTCCTCCCAATGGCACCCTAGCAGAGGTCATAAGAGTAGCACAACTTTTTCCTTAGTTTTTCGATCAGGAGAATGCTATGGATCTGAATAGAGAAGTCAGTCTTGGGGAACTGGAGGCTACCCTAAAATGGTTTAAGAGGGACAAGAGCCCTGTTGCAGATGGATGGCCGATGGAGTTTTATTTGGATTTTTTTGATATCCTAGGAGAATATTTACTTAAGGTCATCGAGAAATGCAGGATATCTGGGTGAATGCATGGGGCCATCAATTCCACATTCATAGCCCTCATCCCTAAATCAAACAACCCATTAACCTTCAATGATTTTCAACCCATATCCCTGTGCAACTGCATATACAAAATCATCTCCAAAATCGTTGCAAATTGCCTTCGTCCCATTCTATCCACCCATATCTCCTCAGAACAATTTTTCTTCTTGCAAGATCGATAGATACATGGAGCTATAGGAACGACCCATGAAGTATTGCACTCAATACAAACAAACAAGATCAAAGGTATGATCCTCAAAGCTGATCTGTCTAAGGCATTTGATCGGGTAAGTTGGTTATATATCAGAACGCTCCTAGCATATTTAGGATTTCCTGTGGGACTCATAAAATGGATAATGTGCTGCATCACAAATATATCCTTTAGTGTCCTGATAAATGGAGCTTCTTCTCCTTTCTTTCACTCTGAAAGAGGACTCAGGCAAGGATGTCCATTATCACCCCTACTCTTTCTACTAGTTATGGAAGGGCTCAGAAGACTTATTAAGGATATGCATCTCAAAGGCAGGCATACGAGAATTAGGATCACGGACAGATGCATGATAACACACCTCCTCTTTGTGGAAAATGTGTTTATCTTCCTCAATGAGGGAATAGGAGATCTGACTACTATACAACACTCTATCAACTTATTCCAAACTGCAATTGGCATGGCTATAAAGAACTCAAAATCTACTCTCACCGTATTTGACTGCTCCCCTCATGAGATTCAATTTGCACTACAAAGGTTTCCTTTCACCCTGTTACAATTGTAAGAATGCCTTCGGTACCTAGGGTACAGACTGAAGCCACTCGGCTACAAAATAGTTGATTGGACATGGTTGATCTCAAAACTAGAAAGGAGACTTAATATATGGTATCACCCTATGTACTGGATGTCACTAGCTTGGATACTAAGAGGCATCCTTACAAGATTGAAAAATCTCTACTGTAGATTCCTATGGAAAGGCAAACAAACAGGGAGTATTTTTGCATGGACAAAATGGGATTTACTGTCCATACCAAAGAAATGGGGAGGCCGGGGCATTAAAAAATTGGAAGATTTCTCCTCAGCAGTAGAGACCAAACTAGGATGGCAATTAATAACTTCTAATAGTCTCTGGACCAAAGTAGCCTCCTCTGTATTTAAGGCCGATGGATTTGCTAAGATAGACAAGCTGGAACAAAACAGGGATCTCGAATATTTGGAAAACGGTAGTGAAATCTTTGTCACTGATCCGTGATGGGCTTACTTGGAGAATTCATGATGGGACATCTATTCACATCGGCCTTGACCCTTGGATTGGATGCAGGAATGCACATTTATTGCTAGAAGGACTAACTCATCACCTCAAAGAGTTTGCCATCACCCACATCAGCCACATTACCGACATGGAAAGATCTACCTTCCTACATCATGCTTGGAAATCTTCCCACAACCTACAATACCTCATCAATGGCACCAACATTGGACAACTTACACAATGGCTCTAACTGAATCTCATATTCGAATCTTGGAAGGGGAGGATGAGATTATATGGGCAATTGCTAAAAATGGCTGGTACTCTCCTAAAGAGGGATATCTTCACCTTGCCAATAGACATAGACCAAAACATACTGATATATGGTGGAAAGGTATATGGAAGCTCAAAGCCCCCCCTAGAACAAGACTGCTCATGTGGTCAATTTTGAAAAAAAAAATCCCGACCAGAGACACCCTGATCAAGAGAGGACAACATGGGCCCTTCTGGTGCTGCTTATGTAAAGATAGTTCAGAAACAATGAACCACCTATTTCTCACCTGCCCCATCACTATTGACCTATCGAGTACTACTCTCTCACATACCCCTACACCTAACTCATGGAGAGGTCAAGCTATTAGGGAGGTTTGGGCCAATTGGTGGTCAACAACATCCCCTTCGAAAGCAAGGAACCCCCCCCTCCTCATTAGCTAGGAAATTTGGATTGCCTGAAACTGCCTCATCTTTCTATATACCGCCCCTCCCTGGCCCTCCATCTCAGCCCGAATCCTTGCCGATTACAGTAATATTCCTGAAGATAATGATAACACCCCCCGAGACATATCATTCCAGAAACCATAGATCACTCCCAACCTTAGAATTTTTTTGAAGGATCATCTCAAGAAGTAGGATGGGGGGGGGGGGAAGATGTACTTTACTTAACTGACTCCCATTATTATGACATATGAATAGGGCTTGGAGGAGGCACAAACAACTATGTAGAACTCATCACAGCCAAATATCTCATTCATTTTGCTATTGAAAAAAACTGCAGGAATCTACAAGTGTTTGGGGACTCAAAAAATGTACGCGACTGAATAAACAAAACATCAATATGCCATGCTTACACTTTGCGACACATTTTGGATGAGATCCATAGATATATATCATCTTTTGATAGTTTTGCATGTCGTCATATCTACAGGGAACGAAACTCACTCACTGACCAACTTTCCAAAGAGGCAGCGACCCGACCATGTGACACCTAGATGATACAAAAACAAAGAGATGGGTAGCACTACCAATATTATCATCGCCCTTATATGGACCATGCTACACAGGCTCACTAGGGGCCTGATACCATATGAAATGCGACTAAATTTTCTGTTTATATTTATTTTTCTTATATATCTACAACTACATGTTTCAGAAAATTACTCTCTGTGTACAATAATCTAAATATTGAGAACAAAATAGTACATATCTGAGGAAAAGTATCCCTACATGGAGAACATATATATCTGCTTCTATATTTTGACAGGCATACAACCTTTTAAAACTGCATATGCTCACAACATTTACAACATGTAATTTTCCTTAATATTAATGAAAATTACGACTTTTCCAAGGGGAAAAAAAGACATTAACTTTACCATTAGTTTGATTTATAATCTACAAACCACAACAAAAATATTTTAATATTATATAATATAGTAACACTTTAATATAAAAAACTTATTTAAAATAATAATAAACAAGTGATAATTTTCTTATTTGCAATATTATCGATCATTAATTTCTTATTTTAATTTTTTAATTCTTATTTTTAATATTATAGAGTATAACTTTTTTTAGTTTTAATATTAAAAATTATATATTTTTTACTTTTAATATTACTAATTATTAGTTTCTTATTTTTTATATTATAATGGCGAGTTTTAATTTTTTAATTTTAATTTTAATGATTTTTTATTTTTAAAATTATGAATTATTATTTTATTATTTAAAAAAAAGTTATATTATAAAACTAAAAATTAATCCAATCTTTATTATATTTATTATTTTATTTAAAAAAACCATTTATAAATCATTATTTGTATTTGTTATTTTTTAAATATTCTTATTTTAAAATTATCAGTAGTTTTTTTTAATAGAAAAATGATCAATATATATTTTTTCCTCACTAAAATCTTATTATTTTCAATCGTATGAAATATTATATTTTTATTAACATAAAAATCATCATAAATATATTGTTATTTTTAATTTTGTGTTAATTGCACTGAGAGACGCTCTACAACCTAGTATTGGGTAGATGAGTAAGCATTAAATGTAATGTAAAAAAGATTGTATGTCAACATTTTTAATGTTTGCTATATTATAAATAATAATAATAATAATAACAACACAATTGTGAGCTTCAACATCAAAACTAAATGTATAAATATAAACCATACAACAATCTATTAATGACTTAATCGCTTGTCTGTGTAGATGAATAAGTAGGAGCAACTGCTAAGCAGTTGCAATAGCTCATTACTAAGCACACAAACATATGTACATATGTTTGGATAAGTATTAATATTATATTTGTTGTTTGGATACTTTTTTGTTATTATATCTTAAAGCCTATTTCCATCATTTTCTAGCAGCTGCAAAATTATAAGATTTTAGCTTGATTGTTTTGTCATTAAATTAAACTAATGAAAGATATACTAATAACTTAAAAAAGAAACACAATTTAATCTCACCTTCAACATCAAAAGTAAATATATAATAAATATAAACCATACAATCAATCTCTCAATCACTCAAATTGTCTGTGAACATGAATAAGTGAGAGCAGGAGTAGGTGAAAAGCACCTCAATACTACGTGCAAGCTATGTGGGAGCAAGAGTAGGTGAAAAGCACCTCAATACTATGTACAAGCAATTTTCTAATTATACACAAGCAAACAAACTGAGGTAAGTGCAAAGCTTTGAAAATCTTTGATGATTTATTTTTTCTTGATAAGATCTACAACTATAAAAAATTATGGATATTTATGCTATCATAGAATTTTACTAGCAAGAAGAGCCAACTTTTCATCTACATCGATAAGAATAAGGAAGTAGACAAAAATTTCATGTGTCCTCTCCAAAACCATTACACTCATTAAACTAGTAAGATTTGATTATAAAAATTTATTAGTCCATGGTTTTATATTGGCTCCCATTATCCACGTTACTCTTGGAGTTTAGGTTGTCACATACTCTGCAATAGACTACTTGGAATAGAGGGTGTATGATCGATGTTCTAGTTAATGTTTATATTTATTTCTCTTGATTGATAAAAAAAGATGGCAGTGGAAAATTTGTAATAACAAACAAACCTTAAGTTTAGGGTTTCTAAGAATTATTTTATTGGTGGAATGACAAATCTAAATTTAAACAATAATAAAATCGTAATGCCTCCTCCCACATTTACCCTCTTTGACAATCTCTCTAGGGTAAACATGAGCTAAGTTTCACTATGATATGACCCAACCTCCATGTTCTAGTTACGGAAGTGGGGCCTATAATCTGATAGTAAAATGACATCCCTAAAAGACTACAAATCACTCAAGAGCCTACCATCCACTCTAGGTGATCAATCCCCGAGTTGAAACTCTTTTTCACTAGGTTTACTCCCCAACCGCACCCATAAAATTGCATATATGTGGTTGGGAGGATGTAACCGCACCCATAAGCCTATCTCCATGCAGTTATGACCCAAAACTCCCTGTTCTATGCATGTGGTCACGAGATCTATGCCATTTTTTCAGGATAGCATTGAGACCCCTATCGAGAATTGCCTGCAACTTTCCAGAATCATGATAATGATGATAACAATGCACAATTATGACCCAAAATTCCTTGTTTTGTGCATGTGGTCACGAGATCTATACCACTTTTCCAGTGTAACCTTGAGACCCCTGCCAAGAATTGCCTATAACTTTCTAGAATCATGATAATGATGATAACAATGCTAAATAATCAAAGCTTGAGCAAGATCTTGACCAATACACGCCTAAGGAAATATAGACATTTCATCAAATAGATAGTAAACATGGCACCTACAGGTCATCAATGCATATCTGATCATAAACTTCTGAACTTCATCTTCAAAACACCAAGAAGGCTCAAAGCCCTCTTAAGCTACCTGTAACAACACTTATTTGTCCATGCATTCATCAACCATCCAATAGCTTATCAAATCATGAACAAGATCCATAACTAGAGCACGTAATAGAACCATGCATATAACCAACATATAACTAGAATACAAACCATGACAAATATGGCATAAGATCACCATAATAACCAATACATGTGCTCATAGATCATAATAGGAAAATAACTCATGTTAACATGTGAAAATTCCAACCAACTAAGGGACTTCCACATACCACCTGACCATAAATTGGGTTGAATTAAATCTCTATTTTAGCCAATCACCCCCGTGCCATATTCTAAGCATGAATGTGGGATCATAAGGGTTAAACTAAAAAAGAACCAACGAGGGCTTCCAGAGGCCGAACCACATCAACCCTCAACCATAGTGATCTCACCTATATGGTTTAGAAATCACTAACATCAACAAGATTTGTTTCTTCCCAAGTTTTCCAAGGCTCTAGGGATTCCATCTCAAGTGATAGCCTCCAGGGACCCAAGTTGTTACAGGACTCCAAATAACTACCATCTCAACCCATAACCTCCAGTGACCTGTGCTATTCTAAGGCTCTAGAGATCCTATCCCAAGCCAAAGCCATATGGAATCTAAGAACCAATCGAAAAATCCAAATGGGGAACCCACTACATCATGGTTATCCATGAAATGGAAAGGCAAGGCTAAAACCACTATCAATCTAGGAAAATCTCCATCCCAATAACAACACATAACTATGGAACCACATTCATATACCATCCATCAAAACCAACAAGGAAATCACACATGCAACCTATTACTTGCAAAGTAATCATAATGTACTTGATGATCCAACTATCCCCTTGCGCTTCCTTGCTTTCCTTTGCTTGCTTTCTCCAAATCCAAGTGAATGCTAGAGAGCTCCAAGAATGCTCTAAGTGTGCAAGAGTGTATGAGAGAATGAGAGTGTGGAAGGAGAGAACCAAAATTGAACTGATAAAAGTTGTGAACTATTTCTCTGATGCCTATTTATCATTGACGTCTCCTTTTTTGTTCACTTTCCTTCATTTTTCCTCTAATCTCCCTTGCATGCAAATTTGCGTCTCTTCACCTTCCTTTTCTCCTATTTTCCTTTATTTTCATAATTAATTGTCAATATTTCCTTATTTTCCTTTTCCAATGCCTTTGCTAATTTCCATAGCCATTAATAAACCACAAGTGATACCCATTATAATGTTTTCCCACCATTCAACTTGGAATACATGTCCCATGACCTTGGTCTTATTTATTTACATGGAAAATCAACTAGGGGCTACTATAAACCCCTTAGGGAACACCGTCCTTAGTGTTCAATGATGCTTATAGCCAACAAATCATACTACCTATGGAGCTTTATATCACAACTCGATGTAGTATTTACAACATACCAACTACTGAAACGATGAAAACCATAATGCTTTTTTGAGCATTATAACACAACTCAATGCAATATTTATAAAATACTACTTATTAAAGCTTTATAACACAACTCATTGCATTATTTACAACACACACACACACACACACACACACACACACACACACACATACACACACACATACACACACACAACAAAATCACATATATCAAACACATCTACTCAACCAACAAATAAGGAAGGATACAAATCCCACATATGATCAACCATCTCCCATGTAGCTTCATTGGGCCCAAAGTGTAGGTTATGGTTGGAATTCTCCCTCTGGTTCCACTTGTAATACAAACCAATCAATCACATGACCAACATCCTGGACAGATCTCTTAAGCAATGAAACATGGGAAATATCATAGACTTTCATTGTTGATGGCAGTGCAAGTTTGTATTCCCCTGGTCGAATCCTCCCAAGGATCTTAAAAGGTCCACAATACTGAGGTGCCAGCTTGGAAGATGACCCAATCCTTAAGGAGATCCTCTTCGGATTAATGCGCAAATACACAAGCTCCCCAAGTTGAAACTCCTTGAATGCTCTATGTTGATATGACTAATTCTTCTTCTTTTCCTATGTTGCCTTTGAATTCCTCTTAATAACCTACATCTCTTGCTCCATCTCAGCCAACATATCTAGTCCAATCAACACCGTGTTCACTAGATAACTCCAGATGATAGGATTATTAAAACTCCGCCCATAAAGAGCCTCAAATGGATTCATCCTCAAAGATTCCTGATACCCATTATTATATGTAAACTCAACAAGTGGAAGATACTCAACCCACTTCTGTTGTTGATGCATGTCATACATCCTCAACATATCCTCAAGAATCCTGTTAACCCTCTCTGTATGTCCATTACATCCCCTGACAAATGTAGGGGATGTGTAGCCATGTCCCCCTACCTAATGGCTATGTGGGGCAGCAGTATTTGTCCCCTCCCCTCATTTTAGCTATCACTGGGTCCAAAGATTTTTTTACCGTATTAATATAAATAGAATTTGATTAATATAAATAATAATAACATTTATATTTTTCATCAAATCCTTTAAAAAGATAATTAATCTATTTTTTCTTATAATAAATTCATTATATAATTTCATCCACAAATAATTTTTCAAAGTATAAAAAATTTACTTTTCTAAGTATGAATTAATTTCTTAGTTATTTGAGAATTTTACTTTCCTTTTTCTTGCTCCTTTTTATTTTTTATTATTATTTTTTTTTTCTTAATTTTACTAAATGTGTATTTTTTATTATTTTTTTTCCATTAAAAATTAACTATAAATTATTATTAATGATTTTTTTACTAATTCATTGGGCCGGAAGAATATGAAGAATTCACTTAGATTAAGGGGTAACAGACCAAATCTTGAACCTCTAGTCAATGCAAACATTTTAGGCACTATTAATATTTCCATGTCCTCTTCATTGAACTTATAGTTTTTCTACTTTACTTGGAATTTATTATTACTGTGACATAAAGTATTACATGATAAAGATTTGATTAATATACCTTTTTGCATGTATCTAATTAGTACATGGCTTAGGATAAAAGACATTAATTTTAGATGGTAATGAAGTAATTGATAAGAAAATTGCAATAGATATGGGGGTTGAGATGGGAACCCTGGCAAGACCTAATCCTGACATGGGATAGGGTCTCTGCAGTACACCTGGTAATACCACGTCTGCGCTAGGCTAGGCTTGTTCCCAGTAGGTGTTTGGATCCACCTCGTTTCATTCCTTTTGTCCGTTGCACGCCTACCTTACTCCCCACGACTGTGACTGAACCCTACCATTTATCGGTTGTTTGCAACTGTTGATCCCCTATTGTGACAGTCACTCCAGAATACGGTGGTAGCTAGCATAACCCCTGGAGCAACAATGGAGACCAGACTAATAGACTATTATGAGGACCCCCTCAAAGATATATCCCTTTTCGGCAGGCATACAAGTTCGGAGGGTTTCTTCCCTTTCAAGAGAGAATTAACCGAAGCCATTACTCTACTCCCATCACTCACGGGTCCATCTAGTGCATCATCGATCTGCCTGAAATGCTGTCCTCTTGGCCGCCCTTTGACTTTCCTCCCCTGGCACTGATCTCTCTTCATTTCGCGGCCAGGAAAAGAGGCCCTGATGCAGCGGCTGGTTCATCCGTGTCCTCATCCCTCCAACTTTCTGCCGCCTCACATTACCCCTCATAGTCTCCCCATGGTGTGCCTCCGCCCCTTCTAACTCCCACCATTTCAACCACAACTCCTGTTCCCCATTCTAGCTGCTTCACGAATTTCCCCACTCTCCCATATGCCTTCCCTGTTGGCCCTGACCTAACTCCCCAAAACCCTAACCCTAATCTTGCTAACCCTACTTTCGACGGAGCTCAAGGGTGCGATGAGGCAGCGAAGTCGAGATCTTGAAATAGGATAAGGTGCGTTAAACCTAAGGCGCAAGAGGTTATCATTGACTAGGAAGAGGATTTCCAGTGGCAAGATACCATGGACATGGCTGCGACAGTCTTGGTGAGCAGAGTTAGGGGAAGGAACTACTCTGCAACAACACTAAAACAATGGGTTGCGGAAATATCGGGCTAACATCTTGCTGATTTGCCTTTCGTACATATCGTCGTCCATGGTTTGTTTGCTCTGCGATTGGCACGAGCAAAACATACTAATTGGGTATTGTCCTCCTTCTAGCATATTCAGTAGGCCTCGATAATTCTAAGTAGGTGGAGTCCACTTTTTGATCGAGACAGAACAACTTGGCGCTGGGCCATGATGGGTTCGCCTCCCCGTCTACTGCTTCAATTTTGGACTAAGGACATCTTTAGGAGAATTGGAAACACCCTCGACACCTACTTAGATTATGATAGATCATACCTCTCCACTAGGGTTATGGCCTATGCCCGGATCCTAGTACATTTAGACATAAGAGGAGAGCTGTAGGGAAATCAAAGACTAAGAACAAAGGGAAGACAATTCCCTCAATGAAAGATCAGACACAGTCGAATCACTCGGAGGATGCAGAGCATACAGACATTAAAGCAGATGGATCCAGTCTGGCCACAGAAACACCGAAGAAGCGCAGGAAAACACCTCTCTGGCCTCCTTCACCATCACTGACCAGGTCAAGGGCGGCCGATGGAGCCGCGTTATCTTTGAGTATGTCTAATTTTGAACCTTGCTCTGTAAAATTTACAGTTTCTTCAGATTATAATGATAAATCTAAGGGACCCTAGTAGATCCCTATTACCTTGCCATCCCACCCCATCCACCTTGAATGTCCCCTAATTCTCCCTCCTCCTACAATATCATGTACCCCCCCTTCTTTTCCAGAGGTGGAGCCATCTGAATTGAATCCTGGAATTGATCCCATTCCCCATTTTTACCACCTTCGCTCACATTCTCAGTCCCGGGCCCCTGATACTATCAGTATTAGTCTGCTACCTTCTTCTACCCCTTCGAAGCTCCCTCGAGGTAGACCATCCTCCCTATCAAAATCTAAACAACAGGCAGTGATGGAGATTTCCATGGGGAGACAACTTACTCTTGTCAGGGTCCTTATAGCACAGAATCCCTTGGAGCCGTCTCCCCCACGAAGGTTCTCTCTTTCAACTACAGAGGGATTACTAGTCCCGAGAAAAAACTAGCACTGCGAAGGCTCCTTAAGACTGAACCGACCGATATAATATTCTTACAAGAAACTTTGGGAGATTCCGATGCCATATCCCCTCTCCTGGAATCCATGCTTCCCGGATGGAACTTCCAAGCCATAGATGTAAATGGCCGCTCTGGTGGCATCGCGCTAGGATATAATCCTCACTTGATAAAGTCGATCAACACCTAGGTTGGCATTGGATTTATATGGGCTGACACCTTCTCTATTGAGCTAGGAACTGATATTAGACTAATAAATTTCTATGGACCCTGCCACCATCGGGAGGACTTCTGGGAGCATCTTTTGGCATCCAATATCCTGCAACTAGATAACATCATTTTGGGTGGGGACCTTAATTTCTCTTTTGGTTTTTCAGAGTCATGGGGGCACCATGCCCAAGTCGATCCTTTATTAGTCTTCTTTGAACACCTCCTGGAAACCCACAGTTACATTGACATCCCCTCTTCTAAGCTAGTCCCGACTTGGAGGAACAGAAGATGTGGGGAGAATAGTCTTGCCAAAAGGCTTGATCGCTTCCTCATCAAGGAACGATTCCTGAAGAGAGTATTTACATACCACCAACGGGTTAGCTCCGGAGGATTATCAGACCATTTGCCAATATTCCTTGATATTCTGGGAGATATAAGCAAACCACGAGCCCCCTTCAAATTCAACTCCACCTGGTTGAAGAATATTACCTATATTCACCTAGTCACAAACTTTTGGAAGTCCCACCGATCTGCAGAAGGAAGGAACATCACTGATGGCTTCGTCGACAACCTAAAAGAATTGAAGAAACTATCAAATATTTGGGCTCATAACAAGAGGGTACAAGAAGAACAAAATCTAAGAGACATTGAATCAGAAATCGCTGATATGGAGGACGAATGCGGGGACCTTTTCACAACAAATGATCATAGGGATAAGCTCACAACCTTAATAACCAAGAGGGGGAACATCCTTAAATAAAGGGAGGAAACATGGAGTTTGAGAAGCAGAGCAATATGGCTAAAGGAGGGAGAAGATAGCTCAAAATTCTTCCATAAATTTGAAAATGAAAGAAAGGCAATCAATACTATCTGGAAATTGAAAAATGAGTAGGGTATTGAGGTGGATACCTTCCCTCATTTTGCCACACTCACCACCTCACATTTCAAACAAGTTTATCAGGCTCCTCCCGATGGCACCCTAGCAGAGGTCATAAGAGTAGCACAAATTTTTCCTCAGTTTTTCGATCAGGAGAATGCTATGGATCTGAATAGAGAAGTCACTCTTGGGGAACTGGAGGCTACCCTAAAATGGTTTAAGAGGGACAAGAGCTTTGGTCCAGATGAATGGTTGGTGGACTTTTATTTGGCTTTTTTTGATATCCTAGGAGAATATTTACTCAAGGTCATCAAGGAATGCAGGATATTTGGGTGAATGCATGGGGCCATCAAGTCCACATTCATAGCCCTCATCCCCAAACCAGACAACCCATTAACCTTCAATTATTTTTGACCCATATCCTTGTGCAACTGCATATACAAAATCATCTCCAAAATCATTGCAAATCGCCTCCATCCCCTTCTATCTACCCAGATCTCCTCAGAACAATTTTCCTTCTTGCAAGATCGATAGATACATGAAGCTATAGGAACGACCCAGGAAGTACTGCACTCAATACAGACAAAGAAGATCAAAGGTATGATCCTCAAAGCTGATCTATCGAAGGCATTTGATCGGGTAAGTTGGTTATATATCAGAATGCTCCTAACACATTTAGGATTTCTTGTGGGAGTCATAAAATGGATAATGTGTTGCATCACAAATATATTCTTTAGTGTCCCGATAAATGGAGCTTCTTCTCCTTTTTTTCACTCTGAAAGAGGACTCAGGCAAGGATGTCCATTATCACCCCTACTCTTTCTATTGGTTATGGAAGGGCTCAGAAGACTTATTAAGGATATGCATCTCAGAGGCAGGCATACAAGAATTAGGATCATGGACAGATGCATGATAAAACACCTCCTCTTTGTGGACAATGTGTTTATCTTCCTCAATGGGGGAATCGGAGATCTGACTACTATACAACACTCTATCAACCTATTCCAAACTGCAACTGGCATGACTATAAAGAACTCAAAATCCACTCTCATCGTATCTGACTGCTCCGCTCATGAGATTCAGTTTGCACTACAAAGGTTTCCTTTCACCCTGTTATAGCTGGAAGAAGGCCTCCAGTACCTGGGGTACAGAATGAAGCCACTCGGCTACAAAATAGCTGATTGGACATGGTTGATCTCAAAACTAGAAAGGAGACTTAATATATGGTATCACAAGTATCTCTCCAGAGTCGGAAGACTAGTGCTTATCAAAGTTATTCTTGAGGCCACCCCGATGTACTAGATGTCACTAGCTTGGATACTAAGAGGCATCCTTACAAGATTACAAAATCTCTACTTTAGATTCCTATGGAAAGGCAAACAAACAGGGAGGATTTTTGCATGGGCAAAATGGGATCTACTGTCCATACCAAAGAAATGGGGAGGCTGGGCATTAAAAAATTGGAAGATTTCTCCTTAGCACTAGCAACCAAACTAGGATGGAAATAAATAACTTCTAGTAGTCTCTGGACCAAAGTAGCCTCCTCTAAATACATAGATACATTAAGGCCGATGGATTGGCTGAGACAGACAAGTTGGAACAAAACAAGGATCTCGAATATTTGGAAAGCGGTACTGAAATCTTTGTCACTGATCTGTGATGGGATTACATGGAGAATTCATGATGGGACATATGTTCGCATTGGCCTTGGCCCTTGGATTGGATGCGAGAATGCACATTTATTACTGGAAGGACTAATTCAGCACCTCAAAGAGTCTGACATCACCCACATCAGCCACATTACTGACTTGGAAAGATCTACCTTTGTACACCATGCTTGGAAATCTTCCCACAACCTACACATACCTCATCAATGGCACCAACATTGGACAACTTACACAATGGCTATAACTGTATCTCATATCCGAATCTTGGAAGGGGAGGATGAGATTATATGGGCAATTGCTAAAAATGGCCGGTACTCTCCTAAAGAGGGATATCTTCACCTTGCCAATAGACATAGACCAAAACATACTGATATATGGTGGAAAGGTATATGGAAGCTCAAAGCCCCCCCTAGAACAAGACTGCTCATGTGGTTAATTTTGAAAAACAAAATCCCAACCAGAGACAACCTGCTCAAGAGAGGACAACATGGGCCCTTCTGGTGCTGCTTATGTAAAGACAGTTCAGAAACAATGGACCACCTATTTCTCACCTGCCCCATCACTATTGACCTCTGGAATACTACTCTCTCACATACCCCTACACCTAACTCATGGAGAGGTCAAGCTATCAGGGAGGTTTGGGCCAATTAGTGGTCAACAAAATTTCTGCCAAAAGAAAGGAACCTCCCCCTCCTCATTAGCTGGGAAATTTGGATTGCCCGAAACTGCCTCATCTTTCTGGATACCACCCCTCATTGGCCCTCCATCTCAGCCCGAATCCTTGCCGATTACAGTAATATTCCTGAAGATGATGATAACACACCCCCGAGACATATCATTCCACAAACCATAGATCACTCCCAACCTTAGAATTTTTTTGATGGATCAGCTCAAGAAGTAGGATGTGGGGGGGAGGGGGGGGATGTACTTTACTTAACTGACTCCCATTACTATCACATACAAATAGGGCTTGGAGGAGGCACAAACAACTATGCAAAACTCATCACAACCAAACATCTCATTCATTTTGCCATTGAAAAAAATTGCAGGAATCTACAAGTGTTTGGGGACTCAAAAAATGTATGCAAATGGATAAATAAAACATCAATATGCCATGGTTACACTCTGCGACACATTTTGGATGAGGTCCATAGATATATATCATCTTTTGACAATTTGCATGTCATCATATCTACAGGGAACAAAACTCACTCGCTCACCAACTTTCTAAAGAGGCATCGATCCGACCACGCGACACCTGGATGATACAGGAACAAAGAGATGGGTAGCACTACCAATATTATCATTGCCCTTATATGGACCCTGCTGCACATGCTCACTAGGAGCCTGATACCATATGATATGTGACTAAATTTTCTGTTTATATATATATTTTTTTATATATCTACAACTACATGTTTCAGAAAATTACTCTCTGTGTAGAGTAATCTAAATTTTGAGAACAAACTAGTACATATTTGAGGAAAAGTATCCATACGTGGAGAACATATATATCTGCTTCTATATTTTGACAGGTGTACAACCTTTTAAAACTGCATATACGCACAACGTTTACAACATGTAATTTTCCTTAATATTAATGAAAATTACGACTTTTCCAAGGGGAAAAAAAGACATTAACTTTACCATTAGTTTGATTTATAATCTACAAACCAGAACAAAAATATTTTAATATTATATAATATAGTAACACTTTAATATAAAAAACTTATTTAAAATAATAATAAACAAGTGATAATTTTCTTATTTGCAATATTATCGATCATTAATTTCTTATTTTAATTTTTTAATTCTTATTTTTAATATTATAGAGTATAACTTTTTGTTTTAATATTGTAAGAATTATATACTTTTTTACTTTTAATATTACTAATTAATTAGCTCATTATTTTTTTTATCATAGTTAATTTTTTAAGTTTAATTTTAATGAATTTTATTTTAAAATTATTATGAATTATTATTTATATGAATAAAAAGTGATATAATTAAATAAAAAAAATTAATGCAATCTTATTAATATTATTATTTAAAAAACAAATCAATTTATAATATTATTTGTTATTTTTTATATTTTATTTAAAAATTACAGTAGTTGTTTTTTCAAATAAGAAAATGATCAATTATTTTTTCCTCACTAAAATCTTATGATTTTCATCGTATTATATTTTTATTAACATAAAAATCATCATAAATATATTGTTATTTTTAATTTTGTGTTAATTGCACTGAGAGACGCTCTACAACCTAGTATTGGGTAGATGAGTAAGCATTAAATGTAATGTAAAAAAGATTGTATGTCAACATTTTTAATGTTTGCTATATTATAAATAATAATAATAATAATAACAACACAATTGTGAGCTTCAACATCAAAACTAAATGTATAAATATAAACCATACAACAATCTATTAATGACTTAATCGCTTGTCTGTGTAGATGAATAAGTAGGAGCAACTGCTAAGCAGTTGCAATAGCTCATTACTAAGCACACAAACATATGTACATATGTTTGGATAAGTATTAATATTATATTTGTTGTTTGGATACTTTTTTGTTATTATATCTTAAAGCCTATTTCCATCATTTTCTAGCAGCTGCAAAATTATAAGATTTTAGCTTGATTGTTTTGTCATTAAATTAAACTAATGAAAGATATACTAATAACTTAAAAAAGAAACACAATTTAATCTCACCTTCAACATCAAAAGTAAATATATAATAAATATAAACCATACAATCAATCTCTCAATCACTCAAATTGTCTGTGAACATGAATAAGTGAGAGCAGGAGTAGGTGAAAAGCACCTCAATACTACGTGCAAGCTATGTGGGAGCAAGAGTAGGTGAAAAGCACCTCAATACTATGTACAAGCAATTTTCTAATTATACACAAGCAAACAAACTGAGGTAAGTGCAAAGCTTTGAAAATCTTTGATGATTTATTTTTTCTTGATAAGATCTACAACTATAAAAAATTATGGATATTTATGCTATCATAGAATTTTACTAGCAAGAAGAGCCAACTTTTCATCTACATCGATAAGAATAAGGAAGTAGACAAAAATTTCATGTGTCCTCTCCAAAACCATTACACTCATTAAACTAGTAAGATTTGATTATAAAAATTTATTAGTCCATGGTTTTATATTGGCTCCCATTATCCACGTTACTCTTGGAGTTTAGGTTGTCACATACTCTGCAATAGACTACTTGGAATAGAGGGTGTATGATCGATGTTCTAGTTAATGTTTATATTTATTTCTCTTGATTGATAAAAAAAGATGGCAGTGGAAAATTTGTAATAACAAACAAACCTTAAGTTTAGGGTTTCTAAGAATTATTTTATTGGTGGAATGACAAATCTAAATTTAAACAATAATAAAATCGTAATGCCTCCTCCCACATTTACCCTCTTTGACAATCTCTCTAGGGTAAACATGAGCTAAGTTTCACTATGATATGACCCAACCTCCATGTTCTAGTTACGGAAGTGGGGCCTATAATCTGATAGTAAAATGACATCCCTAAAAGACTACAAATCACTCAAGAGCCTACCATCCACTCTAGGTGATCAATCCCCGAGTTGAAACTCTTTTTCACTAGGTTTACTCCCCAACCGCACCCATAAAATTGCATATATGTGGTTGGGAGGATGTAACCGCACCCATAAGCCTATCTCCATGCAGTTATGACCCAAAACTCCCTGTTCTATGCATGTGGTCACGAGATCTATGCCATTTTTTCAGGATAGCATTGAGACCCCTATCGAGAATTGCCTGCAACTTTCCAGAATCATGATAATGATGATAACAATGCACAATTATGACCCAAAATTCCTTGTTTTGTGCATGTGGTCACGAGATCTATACCACTTTTCCAGTGTAACCTTGAGACCCCTGCCAAGAATTGCCTATAACTTTCTAGAATCATGATAATGATGATAACAATGCTAAATAATCAAAGCTTGAGCAAGATCTTGACCAATACACGCCTAAGGAAATATAGACATTTCATCAAATAGATAGTAAACATGGCACCTACAGGTCATCAATGCATATCTGATCATAAACTTCTGAACTTCATCTTCAAAACACCAAGAAGGCTCAAAGCCCTCTTAAGCTACCTGTAACAACACTTATTTGTCCATGCATTCATCAACCATCCAATAGCTTATCAAATCATGAACAAGATCCATAACTAGAGCACGTAATAGAACCATGCATATAACCAACATATAACTAGAATACAAACCATGACAAATATGGCATAAGATCACCATAATAACCAATACATGTGCTCATAGATCATAATAGGAAAATAACTCATGTTAACATGTGAAAATTCCAACCAACTAAGGGACTTCCACATACCACCTGACCATAAATTGGGTTGAATTAAATCTCTATTTTAGCCAATCACCCCCGTGCCATATTCTAAGCATGAATGTGGGATCATAAGGGTTAAACTAAAAAAGAACCAACGAGGGCTTCCAGAGGCCGAACCACATCAACCCTCAACCATAGTGATCTCACCTATATGGTTTAGAAATCACTAACATCAACAAGATTTGTTTCTTCCCAAGTTTTCCAAGGCTCTAGGGATTCCATCTCAAGTGATAGCCTCCAGGGACCCAAGTTGTTACAGGACTCCAAATAACTACCATCTCAACCCATAACCTCCAGTGACCTGTGCTATTCTAAGGCTCTAGAGATCCTATCCCAAGCCAAAGCCATATGGAATCTAAGAACCAATCGAAAAATCCAAATGGGGAACCCACTACATCATGGTTATCCATGAAATGGAAAGGCAAGGCTAAAACCACTATCAATCTAGGAAAATCTCCATCCCAATAACAACACATAACTATGGAACCACATTCATATACCATCCATCAAAACCAACAAGGAAATCACACATGCAACCTATTACTTGCAAAGTAATCATAATGTACTTGATGATCCAACTATCCCCTTGCGCTTCCTTGCTTTCCTTTGCTTGCTTTCTCCAAATCCAAGTGAATGCTAGAGAGCTCCAAGAATGCTCTAAGTGTGCAAGAGTGTATGAGAGAATGAGAGTGTGGAAGGAGAGAACCAAAATTGAACTGATAAAAGTTGTGAACTATTTCTCTGATGCCTATTTATCATTGACGTCTCCTTTTTTGTTCACTTTCCTTCATTTTTCCTCTAATCTCCCTTGCATGCAAATTTGCGTCTCTTCACCTTCCTTTTCTCCTATTTTCCTTTATTTTCATAATTAATTGTCAATATTTCCTTATTTTCCTTT
>APFE030020464.1:0-10778 GCA_000404065.3 Pinus taeda | reverse complement strand
GGATTCTATGGGGCACAGAAATAACAATATGTGGGTAATAGGGGCACAACAATATAAATAAGGGGTATAACTACCATAGTAATGGGGTAATCACTAGTATTATAGGGACCCAACAACCTCCTGAAGACGACTGACCTTCCCACGCACGCTCCAGCAACTGCCATTTCCACTCAGCTCGGGTCCAGAATTTTGGTTGCTGCGGGTTACGAGGTTCAAGTTAGCATTTTGTCTGTTCTCTTGCAGTTTTTTATAGTGTCCAGTCCATTTTGGTCATGTTTCGTTTCAGTGTGTCTTGTTGGTATCAGTCCCCAGTCTGTCAATGAAGACCGCCCCTGTGTGGGCAGGATTGCTTATGAGTAATTCAATGAGTCTGGGTCTGTTTTTTGGCATTTTGGAAATGTTCCGTGCCTCAGTCGATCTTTTTAGAGGAATTATGAAAGCGTTTTTGATGCTACCCCTGCGTGGGAGCTTTTTGAGTCAGTCTAATTCACCCAAGGCGCCACTGGCGGCCATGGAAGTCCTGCTTCACTGTCTGTAAACATTTCTCTGTACATATAATATAAAAGCTAGCTAGTTTTACCGAGAAAAAAAAATACTAGAGTTATACATCCAATTCTTTTGGGACAATTTTTATTCCTCTTAGGATAATTTTGCATTATTTTTTTCTCCCTTTTATTTAGAACAACCCTCCATTACCACCATTTTTGCACTCCTTTGAATAGATAATGATTTATTTATCATGGGACATAGTCTTAATGGCATTGTTTAATGCCCAATTTACTTATGGACATTCTTTCTCTAGTCATGGATAGACTTAGAGATTGAGCCTTCTTCTCACTATCTTCCAGCTTTTCCTTTTCTCATGGAGATAGATTCATTAAGTTCTAGAGCTCTCAGCCTGAATTCTCTTTCTTAGCTTTTTCCGTTAAGGCCAAGGGACCATCTGACAACCTAAATCGCCTCTTGCATGTTTTTGATCCATCACTAATGTTTTTTTCAACTTAATTGGCATCACTTCCTCTTTTGATAGAAATAAGGTAATTTATCACTTTTCTTTGATGAATCCATTACCAATGATAAGCAAAAAGGGCCAATAAGCCATTACAATTACTTTCTCATATTCATCCATATGCCTTGAATATTAGTATGATACCCTTATGCAATAAACTCTTGTAACAAATTTTATATTCCATTCAATTGTACACATGTTTCAATCCTACATGGCCACCTTGTTTGCCAAGTAGGTAGGTGGGTCTTGACCTTCTTTCTATTGGGGATATTCTTCCTCATTCTTTATGAAAGTAGATAATCATTATAATGTGAAGGTATTGATGCAGAGCTTAGGAAAGTCCCTTGTTCCACATGCACTTGCCTTAGCCTTGTAGAGTATAGGGAATGGGTATAAGGTTCTAGACCTCTGCCTTGCCCACACATTTGTATTCTTTTTACACCATGTCACTGCATAAATGACCTCTCCTTTTCATTTCTATGCAAAGTGGGGCAGGGAGTTGAAACTTCCACTTTTCCTTGCATACATCTTTATTCTGCCTTATCTTAGCCAAATTTTTGTGTGATGTACGAAGCATTAGATCCCATCCTTTTGTCTATGCCTCCATGTATCATAAAGCTCACATACACTTCATGCATCAACCATCAACCATTTTGAACTTCTCTAAGGAAATGCAAAAGGAATTCAACTATGGTTTGGATGGAGGCTTTAAAGCTATTAAACCTACAAAACTTGGACTCTTATGTGCTGAACCCAACCCACTATTTGAGGTGAAACTAGATCCATTTTGGATCTCACCTCTTGATTTAAAAAATTTTGAGTTTGCAAAATATTTAATATTGACTTGTATTTCTCTAAGTTTTCTTAAACTTGGGCTCTGTGGTATCAAAGGTATTTCCTAATATGCTCAAACTTATCTCTCATAACAATATGTTTAGTCATTTCTTAACCCGTGATTGAGTTAATTCACTACCATGAATCTTAATTAATCTTATAAAATAATCATTATGTCTATTTTCTATTTCATTTTGTATAAAACTAGGTTGTGTAATTTACTCGTAAAACGTAATTTAAATGAAGATAATAGGGTTGAAGAAATGAAAAACATACACGATAATGACAGAGTTTACCTTAAAATCATAAATGGGAAAAAGGAAAAATATTGACCTTTCTTGGTTCTTCATTGATTGACATATTGCATGAAAGGGCACACACTTTTACTAAATGTTCTTACTCTCCTTCATCATTATTAGAGCTATAACTCCAATTTTCTAGGAAATTGTTTATTCCACTTGGGACAAGCTTGTATTATGCTTTTGATCTTCATGGTTTTTGGAGTATTCTTATGTTGTTTTTGTAATACCCCCACCTGTTTTGAAAATGTAAATATATGTACTTTTCTTATTAGGCAATTGAGACATATTTTTTACGCTTAGGTTGGTGAACCAGATGTTTTATTATGTGGCTTTTGTTCCCATGTAGTTATTTTTAGTCATGCTTTTGGGCTCATCATCCTGACGTTGTAAATTGTACATATCATGATATTAATAAAATGAAGTTGGTTGCAGAACCCACTCCACATGAAGAGTATGGGGGACGTAACTCCATGGAAAAAGGCAACGATTGGGTATTTTTGGTGAAAAGTGAACTTGGGGCCCACATGGGTTCTAGAGGGCACCACATGGAAAGTTAGGGACATGCATGTATAAGAAATTGTAGTTTGTTTGATGGGGAGGATTATTCAATTAGATAATCATTCAGTTGGTTATTGATTAGTCATTAAGTCTTGGGGCAGACACTGAGACTGACTGAGGTGTGGTTACTCAGTTAACCCTACTGCTAGGATGCATCCTGTTTATGATGTGAGCCCCTATGCTAACTTTTGGGAGCCTGGTGCTTTGAGGTTTTGTTGAAAATATTTATGGTTGGGTGACCATGGAGTTTTGGTTGGGGAACTCAATTTGGAGATAGTCGGTGAGCCCTAGTGGGGCTCTAGCACTGGATGTGGGGTGATTTCGGTTTGGCCATTGGTACTTGGACACCTAGAAAACAACAAAGTTCTTGGATTTGGGGGCTGAGACCGTCTTGGACTACTGTAAGTTGCCCTGGAAGATGGACACCGCTGGGAGACTCGGGCTACACCACTTGGGTTCTGGTCAAGGGGATGTGAGGTTGTGGTTAAAGACTAGGATTTTTGTGGTTGGTGCCTCTTCTAGGGTTTCATTTTGGTTTTATGATTGTTGTCTATGGGGTCGTTGTCCCAACTTGTGGGTGGCCGATGGTTGATCTTATGAACCACTAGGTCCATGGTTGGGAGGAACGCGGAGAGCCCATAACTAGCTAGTTTTTCATTATCACATGAGTTCATAAATTCTTATGTGCAATTGTATATTCATATGCCATGATTAATTATTGTTTTCTTAAATTAAAACACTATTTTTTTGAGTTTTGTTTAGTTGCATTACTGTGTATTTATTACCCCTGAGAATTTATGTCTTACACTTTATTTGTGAAAATCATTCCATTTATGACATGTAGTATTGCATTCATTTTTAATTATAATTCCCAGGCAGGGAAAATTATGATAATTTTGAGTTATGTGTTTCAACAATTAATTTTTTATTTACAATTGCGGTGTCGGTTGAGTGGTTTTGCCCTGCTAGAATTCAAGGACACTACAAATTGGTATCAGAGCCCGATTTCAACATTGAGCCTGGATTGGGTCAATTTGGGGTAGATTGGAAAAATTATGGGTTTATTGCTAATTATTTGACAAAAATACCTATGTCAAAATTGGTAAAAATTTACACAAGAATAAGATTGTTGGCACTAAGAAAGACACAATGCCAGTTAATTGACTTAATTGCAAGGTCAATTTAAGGAAATTGATCAATTTTGCCCTCAAAGGGATAAAATTTATGTGCAGGACATTGCCCCTTCTTTTAAATGTTATATATAATATGCATATATATGTTTTAATGGGAGTAGGAAATTCTAAATTAAAACATGATTACGTTCTAATATACATTATGATTATAAAATAAATATATTATATGAATTTATAATGCATTATGATTTTTTTGTGAATTTCCATATATATGGGTGGTTATAAATATTCTATAATTCCAATATGAATTCATAAAATTATAATATTATTGAAACGTTATATGTATATACAATTAGAATACATGTACATGAAGCTCGTTTCGTGTACCAAAGGATAACGAGAATATATATATATATATATAACCTTGATATGCACTTTTTAACGTCCAAACAAATCCATAGGAAAACAACATCTTTGGGGGCCTTCTCGTAATTGCCATTGTTTGGCATAAAACCAACATCTTGGGGCCGGTGCCTTGTTTTAGGAGGAAGCTATATAATGTGGCTTTATATTATAATGTCCTTGCATATGATGTATGGACGCATAACTGTCGAGGTGGGCCCATGAGTGGGCCACCATAATTTTAAATTATATGTCATATAATATAGTGGGAAATGCTGATGACTAACTAGCTTTCATTTTAATTTATAAACATATAAATGAGATCGATGGAGTTACATATTAATATATATATATATATAATTGTTTTATTTAATTTTTTTATTTATTAAGTTGTTTGAGTTTTTTTAAGATTATATCTGGTTTGATTTATGGCTTGAGAAATAGTAATTCAGGGTCATTTAAATCATCAAAATTATTTAGGATCACACTTGGCCTGGGCCACACTAACCTTTAAAATGGCTGAATTTTTGCCTGCGAAGTTTCGAACTACTGAGCTTCATATCAATGAGTGACCTAACATTACACCCCATCAATGTCTATTCTACGCCTCGTGGGCTATTGTATTTAAATCGTTTCAATAAAAATATATATCTATAGTGAAATATTGCCTATAATCAATTTATATATCTAATTTATATTTTATTTAATTAATTAATTTATAGATATGAAGAGTTTAAAATAAAAATAAGATCTTAATATACAAATATTTGTATAGTTTTAAATTTGAAGGCTTTTGTCAGAAAATAAGATAACATGTTAGACACGTCTAAGGTGTAACACCTTGCTCTGACGCTTACCCAAGATTACCAGTCCACTGCGGTAAATATGTGATGAAGAGTTACTATGATATGAATCAACCTCATAAGAACAGTTAAGGAAGTGGAATTGACGAAGAAAAACCAAACTGACCTTCCTTAAGAGCTACAGGACCCCAAGAGCTAACCAACAACTCGAGGTGCTCAAACCTTGAGTTAAATTTATTTTTCACTAATCTGGACTCCCAGACACTAACATAACACTGCTTGAATTCGACTATAACCCTCCAGTTGCATGCGTAATCCTGCAAGGGAGTGACTAGAGTCTTTTTTACCCAGTTTTGTGCCAACGACCACGAGATATAAGCCACTTTTTCAGGGCTAGCCTCCAAACATCTGCCTAGAACTTGATGAGACTTTCCAAAATAATGAATGACACTAGGACAAAGCCATCAATACAAAACTTAGACAAACACTTGACCTAACAAGATCTAACCATGATAGTAATTCCATTAAACACATGTCGAACATGAAATCTATAGGCCATGAATGCATATTTGAACATAGAGATTTGAAACTTATCTAAGAATAATCAAGAAGGTCTAATGCCCTCTCATAATATGATCCAAGTGGATATTGGTGGTCACTTGCCAATTCTACTTGGACCCCCACTATTGTTTCTTTCTGTTTTTCAGTTTCCTTAACGATAGCACAATTTACTATTTTTAGCATTTTCGGGTCCTGATCTTCCAGAGCTGTTTTGAGGCCCTAAATGACCCATGTTGCTCTTCCAAAGTTGTATTTGTCGGATAGATCTTTCTAACGAGGTATTGTGCGTGTCAAACAAAGATCATATGCCAAAGTTATGACCCCGGGAAGTTGATGTACCAACTTACCCAAAACGGGCCCATAGTTTGGCACTTCATCTCCTACGGTTAGGTTTTTGGATGTTTAAGGTTTTCCATTTTTTATCAACAATAAATAGGCCTTCGAGTCTCATTGTAACACAGTTCAGAGGCATGTAGTCGCCACATCTCTTCTCAGAGAAAGCTACCATCGCCCTAGCTAGTTTATTTTCATTTCTGTTTGTAAGCATATTTCAGTGTTTTATAGTAATGAAATGAAGTATTATTTCTGTTGCATCTCTTTATGTATGGTTATATGTGTAATTTGTTGCGTTCCTGTTTAAATCTGGATTAGTAGTATCAGAGCGGTCTACTCTTTCTCTATCTTTCTTTGCATGTCCCCAACGAGGTCGGGATATAAGAAGTTAGGGCTTGAACTGGTCGAACCTTTGCAATACTAGCCTCGCAAATTCCGACGACCTCCCATATCGGATGAAAAGAAAGACAAGGGGGTAAGGGATCTTATCAAAATCTTGCTCAAAGAGGCCCTCGAGTGACAAAGGAACGCGGTGATGGACAACTTTGCCCAGATCCTTCAACGGCTACCACTAGTAGAAAATGAGCAATTAGTGACTAGGTGAATAAGAAAGTTAGTCACCACAACTTTTCCAAGTGAAATACTACCAAAAATGAGCAATCTTAAGTGACCGAACTAAAAATGACTAACATAAATCACTATTTTAGTTGTGGGTTAAAATATTGACTAGCTAATAAGTAATACAACTAAAAATGGCTAACATGAATGACTAATTTAGTCTAAGAATAAAATACAACTGCCTAACAAGTACTACAATAATATGAATCAATTTTTTATGTTAGTCATCTTAATTGTGTCAAGCAATCTAAACTTACAAGTGATAGGGGATTGAAAGGTTGTTAAAGATTGGTTGAAAGGTTATTCTCCTTAAACACTTCTTCATCCTCACATGATGTATAGGTGAGCGAAATTTTCATTATTTATCTCTAATAATTTGTAATTTTAAAAATATATATTTTTACTAAAAAAATATTTTATCTATTTTTTAAAAATCTATTCATTGAATCTAATTGGATCTAGTTCCAATTTTAAATTAATTTGAAGGGAAATTTTATTTTTTAAGACTATAATATCAAATAAAAACTACTTTAATTTCATATTAACCAACATAGATCCATCTTAACCCCGGATCTATCAAGTGCCCAGATGGGTCCAATCTCTCGAGGTGCAAACCTTTTTTTCTAGTGAAAAACTTGAGGAAATGTTTGCACCTCGAGAGATTGGATCTCTCTGAGCACTTGATAGTTATAAGGTTAATATGGATCTAGGTTGGTTATATAATATTATATAATATCTATATTTGTATTTGTGTCTCTTTGCTATTCCCTCTTTCTATCTCACCCCCCAAACATACACACACTCTCTCTCTCCGACATAGATCCATCTTAGCTTAACTTTATTAAAACCTTAATTTAATTTCTATGGGAATATTTTTAGTAGTGGTGAAGATAAAGTGTTTAGATATATCTCAAATTGTAACATTTTCCCTTTTATATTCAATTAAAAAAATGTTGTAAAATTAAATTAAAATAAAATATTTTTACTATGAAATAAGTTATGGTTTTTTGGCATGTGGTATTGATAAGCCATGGTATTGGCCCATGGTATTGTAATAAAGCCTATTTACAAATTACTATCCATGGTAAAGTGAGGGTGAATATCCATGGTTAACAATCTTGTCATATTGCTATAAAATATTTTGATTGTGAAATAATTGATGTTTTTTGGGCATATGGTATTGATAATCCATGCTATTGACGATGGTATTGTAACAAATGTTATTTTTTACAAGTTAATAATATCTACCGTAATGTGGGGGTGAATATCCACGGTTAAGAATCTTGTCACATTGCTATAAAATATTTTGGTTGTGAAATAAGTTATGGTTTTTAGACTTGTAGTATTGATAAGTCATGGTATTCGCTCATGGTATTGTAACAAAGCCTATTCACAAGTTAATAACAAAATCAAAATATAACAAATTGAATTTTGTTATTTTTATTAATTTAACTTTCTATTATTAATTGAGGTCATATTTAAATGTTTACACTCATCCCAATATCATTTTTAACTTCTTCTTCTTCTTTTTAACTTAGTTTCTTATGCAAAAATAAGAATTTATTATTAAAAATAAATCATTTAACCCAATTTCAATTTATATATTTTATTTTGTATAATAAATATTTCTTTTATTTTTTCCATTATAGATATTTCTTTTCTTTTTCATTTCCAGTTTAGTGTTGGGTTCAAATAAAATATTCACAGATTACAACATCACATTGTAGCACTGCATTTTTCTCTGCCTTGTTTATATCAGAGTGGAAATGCTAAAAGGAAAGACCATCAACGTGATCTATGGATTTCATGGGATTTGAACCCCAGATGGAGTTTGCATGGGAAACACCTGAGGAGAGCAATAATGATTAGATGAAGGAAGGGAGAGGTCATTCGAAATGGAGATTTTGGTAATTTTTACATGGGTATGAATTTGGTCTCTGTAGAGTTCTTCCTTTTTACTAAAGATGATTTTTGTTCTTATGGGTAAACAATTTTGAGAATTTATATGATGAAAGCATAAATTTTATCTAGAGTTGAGGGTTTAATGATTATGATAATGTAGATCTTCCTTTTTACTAAAGATGATTTTTGTTCATATGGGTAAACAATTTTGAGGGCTTATATGATGAAAGCATAAATTTTATCTAGAGTTGAGGGTTTAATGATTATGATAATGTAGATCTTGAAGATTTTGGTCATTTTTACATGGGTATGAATTTAGACTCTGGAGAGTTCTTCCTTTTTACTAAAGATGATTTTTGTTCTTATGGGCAAACAATTTCTAGGGTTTATATAATCACAGCATAAATTTTATCCAGATTTGAGGGTTTAATGATTATGATAATGCAGATCTTGAAGATTTTGGTAATTTTTACATGGCTATGAATATGGGTTCTGGAGAGTTCTTCCTTTTTACTAAAGATGATTTTTGTTCTTATGGGTAAACAATTTCGAGGGTTTTTATGATCAAAGCATAAATTTTATCTATAGATTAGGGTTTAATGATTATGATAATGCAGATCTTGATTGCGGGTTTAATGATTATGATAATTTAGATTTTGATTGCGACGAACAATCCATGAAAAGACAATGCACGAGTATCCATTTTGCATGTCCTTATTGAGATTTTGGTAATTTTTACATGGGTATGAATTTGGATTATGGAGAGTCCTTTCTTTTTACTAAAGATAATTTTTTCCCTTATGGGTAAACAATTTCGAGGGTTTATATGATCGAAGCATAAATTTTATCTAGAGTTGAAGGTTTAATGATTATGATAATGCAGATGTTGATTACAGACAACAATTCATCAAAAGACAATGCACAAGTAAGCGTTTTGCATGTCCTTATTGTACAAAGGGTTTAATGATTATGATAATGCAGATCTTAATTGCAACCAACAATTCATCAAAGGACAATGGACAAGTAACCATTTTGCATCTCCTTATTGTACAAATCAGTTAGCTCCTCCCTAACTTTTCTAGGGTCAGAAAGGATGAAATTTTATTTTTTCTTTTCACCTTTTTTTTAGTGTTTGATTGTTTGTGTAATGGACTCTACCATGCCCAAATGCAAAGGGCTTGAGTGATGCAAGAAAATTTTCTGGTAGGATGCAAATGCTAAACCTTCCTCAAACTTTGTTACATGAAATTAAAATTTCTTGTAATCATGAACATAAAATATTTATGTTTCATGCTTAGATTTGGATCTGAATGCTACAGTTTTAAACCATGTTACTATATTTTAAGTAGAATATACTTAGATTCGTTAAACCTTAAAACTCTCCAAAGCTTAGGTTAATTTCAGTTAAAAAGAATGAACTTGAATGGCTTTTGCAATTTAGATTCAATGCTTACAGACAATTATTAAAAATGGAAGAACCCAAATGGTATGATAACTTTTACCCACCCATAAATTTCCAAGACCTTTCCTATTATTATGAACCTAAACAGAGAGAGTAGAAGAAGAAGAGGAGCTTGGATGAGGTGGACCCTGACTTGATTGATACTTTTCGTGTTGAGATTGCAACAAGATGATGGAGCTTAGTGAAAAGAGTCGCCTTCACTAAGTGGGCCCGCAGGCAAATTATGGCGCAAAGTCTATTTTTAGACATATGGATCATGTTTAGACATATGGATCATGTCTATGAGTTGCAGGATGTTGTTTATGGATGATTGGTCAAGTTGGCAAAAATAGATGGACTTCTATTTTTAGACAACAGCAGTGACACTGTCAAGTCTAATTATAGAGCAGTTAAATATTATTAGCTTATAATAATATTTAGACTATAAACTTTATCTTATTCTCTTAGAGCACTTCAGTTTGAGCTACAGATGTGGCACATGCAACTGTCAGAAGGAAATTTGTTTTCTTTGTGGGTCAGTTGAGTTGTTGCATGCATGACTTCAGTTAGAACTCAATCAGTTGAGTTTGGTGGAGTTGATTGTGGAGCTGATGGAATTGTGTTCAGTTTGACTTGGTTAAACTAGTTGTAATTAGTCTAACTGAAAATAGACTAATGATGAGTTGTTAAACTAATTATGAACTCATATTGCAACTAAAGAATACATCAGTTAACTCAGTTGCATGTCAGTGCATGTTCAGTTCAGCAGGGACAAGTGTTAGAGGATTAGATTGCTATCAGTTGTGACTATAGTTGTGCATGAGGATTTTCACAATCAATGGGATTTTGATGTTTTATTGTTATTGATGCTGCTATATTGAT
>APFE030020459.1:0-34242 GCA_000404065.3 Pinus taeda | reverse complement strand
CCTTTCGCTATTACCAGGGATCCTTTAGTGACCTTCCAGGTTTTATCTGTGAAAGTAGTTACGCAACCTTCACCTCCCAACTGCCCTATTGAAATCAGATTTTTCTTCAGATCTGGAACATGTCTTACCTCCTTCAATAGCCATTGATTTTCATTCTGTTTTTTTATGAAAATTGTACCCATTCCAACGATTTTACAGGGTTTATCATCACCTAATCGAACCTATCCAAAATCTCCTTGAACATAATCATGAAAATGTTTCTTATCAGGTGTGGCATGGAATCAAGCCCCTGAATCTACCACCCAGGCATCAATAATATTTTCTAATGAAAGAATCAAAGCATCTTGTAACACATCACCTGTTACATTCACTTCATGATTAGTTTCTTACTGCACATCTCCTTCTTTTCCCTTTCGAGACTTGCAGTCTTTCTTCAAGTGTCCTTTCTTCCCGCATTTCCAGCATGCTATCCCCGATCTGGATTTGGAACTGCCTTTTCTTGACTTACTGCGATATCCTAGGCTCTTTCCTCTTTCCATTTTTCTTCCCCTAGTCTCTGCAGCCAAAGCATTACCTGATCTCTCACTGGAGCTTTTCCATCGCATTTCCTCGCTAAGGATTGCACCAACAACATCATCAAACTTTAAAGTACTAGATCTAGAGACAAAGTTACTAATGGCCATAACTAAACCATTCCAATTTTCTGGTAATGAGCACAGAAATAAAAGAGCCCTAACTTCATCATCAAAATTTACCCCTACAGAACTTAACTGACTTGTAACTATATTAAAATCATTTAAATGATCAGTAACAAATCCACCTTCTAACATCTTCATATTAAATAAACTCTTCATAAGAAATACCTTATTTGAGGTCGAGGGTTTTTCATATAGTTTGGCCAATGTTGACATTAAACCCTCTGTTGTCATTTCCTTTGAAATATTAAACGCTACTGACGCCGCTAGGCACATCCATATTGTTCCAAGTGCTTCTTTGTCAAGAATATTCCATTCTATGTCTATCATACTCATTGACTTCTTTATCTTTTTTCTCAATGGTAGGTACAGATCTCTCTGATACAAATAATCTTCCATCTACATCTTCCACAGCTGGCAGTTTTGGCCCTTGAATTTTTTGACCCTAAACCTACCATCTTCTGCCATTGCTCCCACTCGAACCAAGAACCCTTCCCTCCTGCGAGTTTATCAGCAAAATAGACCTTTGGCTCTAATACCAGTTGCTAGAAAATTATATATTACAAAGCAATGGAACACATAAAATATTGCAGAAATATAAACACAGAAAATGCATAAAACAAGAGAGACACAGATATACGTGGTTCACCCAGTTTGGGCTACATCCACGGAGAAACAACCACTCGTTTTATTATATTATCCAGTAAACTAAAGAGATACAACCTACAATAAATCTGATGTAACTCCCTCTTTTCTCTCAATCTCTTCTCTCTTCCTCACTCAGAATACAGATATACATAGACGCAATACAATTCCCTCATATATAGTGAGGGGTTGCCTTCTAGGGCAAAAAACCCTAAATTAAACATAACTTCTATCGTTAGATCTCCGCCTAATGAATGGCCCAGATTGACTAGAAATTACTATACTTTTACAAGGTAATTTTAGTTCTATTCTTAGCTTCAGGGGCGCTGCCACCGAAACCCCCAACCAAGGGGGGGCTCCCAAAAGGTCGCAGCCACCCCCCCTGGACCCCCCGTGCAGCGAATATTTTATGGGCAGCGTTGCCGTCCCATTTTGAACTGGAGTCCAATGTGGCGATAGCTTTGTATACATAAGATAATCAGGCTCCACACCCAACACCAATGTTGGAGGAGAGTTGTTGTTGACATTTCTTCTTTCGAAGCTCCTTGGCATGCATTGTCATGTGTGTGCAAAGTCTTCCAGTGGGGAGGCAAACAACGAGAGGCATATGTTGCTTCAAACCAAAAGATCAGTTCAATTATTTTTTATTCTCTTTCAAACTTGAAAGGTTCGTTTGAGTTTCAAGTTTTTGCAAGCAACTTGACCATCTTATTTCATACAGAGGATTTTCATGGTGTAAAGATTAAGTTGCAACAATCCATGCACTTTCATTGGATGGATACTTGTAAACAATTTCACTTGGTTCAAAGGTACAAAAGAGGTATAAGAAGAAAGTTCATTGTTATGCTTTTTAGGCCTATTGGTTATGTAATTTTTGTACTCAGGTCTCATTATATTTTACATGAAAGTTATGTTTAGAAAATTTCATACTTTCAAGATGTACAATTAGGCTTGAGTCATGAAAACCAAGTAGTGAAATTTGTCATCCATTTGCATTATATTTTGTTATATCATCTTGCTAAGAAGGATGTTTCTTTTGATGGCGACAGGGACAAAACCATGAGTTTCTATGAACGATTGAAAATGGTGCAATAAACAGCGCAAGATCAGCTTGAAAAGGGAAAAGACAAGTACAGGTATTATGTCAATCATAGGTTTCAAGTCGATGGTGCAAGCTGGTGTCAGTTTTGAAAAAAGAGGCTTCAAGTTGTTGAACAAGGAGAGAATGTTCAGATTTCACATTCTAAATGCATTCCTACATAATTTCTAAATTAATTTCAACAAGACACCGTGGAAAAAAAAAATCTAATTTTGGGACAAACCTTGTTGGGTTGGGATTCAAGTCAGTCCCCTCAAGCCCACTCGTTGTATCACCAGGACGAGTGGTAACCACTCTGGTGAGGCCAGCCTAATTAGTTTCCCTAACCATCCGTGGGACAACCCAACCTATGAAGGTTTGGGACCAGTTAGCCCCCTCAGGCCCACTCGTTGTAATAGAAAATGAGTGGTAACCTCTAGAAATGAGGCAAGGCTATCTTGGTTCCCTAACCTAAAATGGGGGACAACCCAGCAATGGGTTGCGAGTCATGTCTATTCCCTCACGTCCACCATCCTGAAGTGAGTGGCACTAGTCTGTTGAGGCAAGGCAGTCCCCTGGCTCCCTAACCTCATCCATGTGCTTGTTACTTATTGTGTTAAGGGGTTGTTTGTTTGGGGGTTGTTTTTTGGGAAGGTTTTGCGAATATTTATGATGCAATCCCTGCATCCTAAAAGCACCGAAGGTGCATCCTAAGAAAAAAGAGGGCCCCATCCTTCATGAGGCATAGTGAATGTTGATTTCCTTAGAGAGGAGCTCAAGGAAACAAATTCGTCAAAAGCCAATTGGATCAAGCTTGGAAAGATGAGGGGGTTGTACCCTCATCTACTTGTCAAATAATATTATTTTTTAGGGTCCAAAAGGCTTCTAGTGGGGAGGAATGATCAGGTGCTCAGTATCTAGCTCAAAAATCAAAGTTCTCAGATTGGATCAAAAATTGTACGATTGTGTCCGTCTTGTCAAGACAATCGCAACGCAATTTGTTTCACTAAAAACAGAGTCCGGATGAAGGTGAAAAGGCATGTTGTTTGTTTTCCTAAACAACTAAAAAAATTGAAAGAGTGTGGAATAACCTGTTAAAAGAACATGACAAAATGATGACATGGATATATAGTCAACATGATGGGAATCTTATTCAGTTTTTTCCCAATGTGATCGTGACAAGTGTCACTTCAAGATTCGCCAGTTTGATTGTGTGAAGGAGAAACTGCCTAATTAGCCTCCAAGGTGGAATTTGAAATTTTTTAGTTATTTAAATATTATTATATATTATAGTTTTATTATATATATATATATATATATATATTCAAATCAAATCCGCATATAAATTTCAAACTATGCCAAAGGGCATTGAAATATTTATATGGTAAAGTTTTATTCGGGGTGGCAAAACATGTGAAGGGATAGGCGGAGGGTGAGTCGAACCCGTGACCTCCCCCTCTCAAACTCCAATGCAAACCATTACGCCAAGTGTTGTGTTTGTTAAATGGTGGCATGATGTTTTATTTAAGCCATAGTAAATGCGGAGGACGGAAGCAGAGGGAGTCAACCCCGTGGGGCTAGCCCCCTCACCATATAACCATATGCTAAGACTATGGGCCAATGCCAACCATAAGCACGCTTAATGCGCCACTAATCACATTTAAGCCTAGTTAATCCATAATTAAAGTTGGCAGAATTTATGGCAGAGCCACAAAATCCGAAACCGCCACCAAACTTGGCAGACTTAACTGAAGTCTTTCCAGTTTTAGTGGAGATTTTCTAGGCCAAACTAGAGAAAGCAGTAGATTGCTCACTTTTCGACAAATTTTGGAAAATGAATAGTTATTCCTAGATGATTTCGACATTTTGAAGACATTGGTATATGTTTCAGAAGCAATAGAAGACTTCTACAGGTGATTTTTCCACAGGGAAGTTTAGGGAAGCCTAGGGCCACCAGGGAAGGGAGTCATGCACAGGGAAACCAGAGTCAATTTTCAAAGATCTAATAGTCATTTTTGGCTAATTTGGACATTCTGAACACATTGGTGCAGGTATTAGGATCCATAGAGCTTTGTAAACAACATTTTTTCCACATTGAGCTAATACAAAGACCCAAGTCATTGAAGCTCGACCAAGGAGATGTAGCCGAGGAGGGGTGAAGTTCTTCATCAAAACATTGTGTTAATGTGTCTCTTTGATAGTTTGCTATACTGTACATGTTTTTTGTTCATTATTAGTTTTTGAAGCTATTTTTCTCATGAATGTCTTGTTTAACTTAAGGAAATTTACCTATTTGTAAGCACAAACAGCTAAAGAAACCTCAACACAAGAAGTAAGAAGAAAGCACATTTTTATAAATTTGCATTTGTTATTAGCACAACAAAATTAATCATACAAAAATAGATCACTTGCAACCTGACACATAACCAAACACCTTCAGGGTTCCACATAAATATTTTATTGTTCGCATCTGGTGAAGTAAAAGAAAGAGATGCAACGGGTAGCTCACTTGGTAACAATGGAAGTATGAGAAGCAGGAATTATGTCACAAAGAAAACACAAGCACAGAAATGGGAATTCCAGCCTCAATGAGTGCCACAACACCAAGAAAATAAAGTAAAGTATTTGAACACAAAAAACAACTCTCAACTAATTAGAACTGTGCTTATCGATAATTTGTTAGTAAATTGTCCACCAACACTCTTAAAACCAAATTTACGGCACCAGAGCTCAAAGCATGTCGAACTTAACTCCCAGTTGCACTCAATATCACTCTCATCTATACTATCTTATTAGCTCGGTCAATCATGCATGGCAGGATGAAATCTACCCTCGAAATCCGGACCTAGAGATGCGGCAGTGCGCTGACGTCACCCAAAAAATTCAAGCAAAAGCCTATTGTTCACTATAGAAATTTGGAAAATTTCCGCATTAAAGACAACCTAATAGCTACAACCCAATCATAGATGTCATTGCGCAAGCAGTGACATAATAAAATACCTACTCTATTTCCTTAAATTACTTTGAGTTAGCAAAGTGTGCTCAACAATCCAACCAAGGTTAAACCTAAAAGAGTGTCCAAAAAAGTGGCTCTCAATCATTGCCTGTTTTCATAGGTTTCAAGTGGCATTCAACAATATGGGTTATGCTAATTTCCTCTCAAGTTTGACATAACCGCTCTAGTTGCTGAATTCAAGACTCTAGAAGGTTTCATAATGCTAGAATACTTTTTAGTTTTTTTATTGGCCAAATATCTATATTTCTTAGTTACAAATCTTCAATAATGTTGTGTTTTAGTGTATTATCAAAATATATATAAATAATTTGGTTTGTTATTTTCAAGCTATCTTTATTTTTGTACATTCCTTAGGATATGCTTATTTTCATAGATTCTTCAGCTATTATATAATGTTAGATTTTAAGCTTCTGTGGTAGTTTTTTGTAGTGGCATGATCCGGATTATCCACAGTTTCGTGTTCATTCTGTCGACGTTTCAAACCCCAAAGTGGGTCCATCATCAGGACAATTAGATACAATATGAATGAAAGCTAATTGAGAGAAGAACCTTTCGACCTGGGTATAAATAAACCTAGAACCCTAATTCTTATTAAGAAGCTGACATTTATATATATGATTTTTTATTTTTTAAATAGTTTTTATAACAAAATAAATTTAATTATTTTTATATATGATTTTTTTATTTTAATTCATTATTATTTTATTTTTATAATAGTTTTATAAAAAAATTATTTATTATTTATTATTTATTTAGTTTTAATTATTCCCATTATTTACCTAGAACCTAAAATATATTTCTATACCTAAAACCTAAATATATTTTAAATTGATATACTTAATTCATAAATAATTTTAATTTATAGTTCTTTCTATTGTTTTTATTTTTATTTAATTAATTATTTAATTTTATTTAATTAATTAATTTAAAATTTTATTTGATTATTAATTAATTCTATAATTCTATTTTATAGTTTTATTTTATTTTATTATGTTATTTACCATTTTTATTGTTATCCTATTACGAGTATTTCTATAATCTCCTTAAATTCAAATTGTTTGTTGACTTTTTTAATTTGAGTAAAACACATTAGTTGACATTATATTGTTATATTTTAAAATTAAATTAAATAAAAATAATATTTTTAATTCAATTAAATAAAGATGTATACATATTTCAAGAATATATAGAATTAAAATATATATATTTTTATAAATATATGAAATATATAAAAAAAATATAAATAATAAACTTTAAATTAAAATAGTTTTTATTATATAAATTAAATTAATAATTTATATTCATAATCATTATATTTCAATTTTTCCCCAAATGCGGGTGCTTGAGGTTATAATCAAAGTGATGGGACGGGCGATCAACGAAGGCCACCTGCCCGCCATGCGTAGAAGCGCTGTCTCCATATGGGGGAAGGGACATTCTCAGCAGCGCAGGATCTGGATTAAAGGAATGCAGCAGAGGAGCAGTAATGCTTTGTTCACCTCCGCACGCGAAGTTTGGCTCGGCTCCTCGGCTCCCATGAATGCCACAATAATGGCAGGAGCACCTCGAGGCAAAGGTTGGTGCATTATATACTGTTTCAGCATTGGATTCACAATGTTGTTTCAGGCTCTATTTGGGTTCTTTCTGCTGCCTCTCGTGCTATTGGGGTTGAGCTCTGGCTCGAAGCCTTCGTCCATTCCCCCACTTGTGGTCGCTCCAAGCTCTTGTCCGTCTGCCTTCTTGCATGGTCCTAGCCCGTCTGTTTGGTCTATTCCCCCGCCTATGTTTGGTTTATCCTCGGCCGTTTTGTGCTCCAATTCTGCTTTGGGCAAAGAGGCTCTGTTCGGCCCTGCAGTCATGCCCCGGCTTCGACAACGAATGCTCAGTTGTCGAGGCACCTCCCGAGGTGGGTCCTCACGCCCTTCTGCCACCGAAGATACTTCTCATCAATGTCATTGCGCTCACACTGAAGGAGCAAGCTTTCTACGGCCCAGCCAATTTTTGGACGCCAGCTCTCCAGGGTCCTCATCCTCGCCCTCCTTTGGCTCAGCAGTATTCACTTTCAACAGTTCACTGAACCATCCCCGGATCAGCGCCCATGTTTCAGTGCTTTTCATTGAGGAGGCCCAAGATGAGGGCAAATCCAGTGCTCAATGGGAGAAGATGCCAATTGCTGGTTCCACGAGAGCCATGTAGACGCCCACTGCAGGTCCCATGAATGCAATGGAAAGGCCAATTGTTGGTTCCACGAGCACTAGGGAGACGTTGATCAACCATAACGAGGACGTCAAGATGGAGCCTGTTCTGACTGCTACGGAGGAGGTCCAAGCTCAGGACTTGTAGACTTCGGGTGGTGCAGGATAGTGGAGGAGGCTCCTGAAGATTAACTGCGGCCTTCTCAGGTTATGCGGCCCGATAGTGAGGGCATTTGGTCAATTCCAAAGTTTTTTTACTATGTAATTGTGTCAATGCTGTTGAGTCTAGACTCTGGGATTTTTGCAGTTTCGTCTAGGTTCTGGGACTTTTTTCTATGTGGTTGGGTAACTGTCTGTGTCAAAACGTTTTTGGTTCCCCTGCTCGGGATTGGATTTTTGCCTCCTCTAGCTCCCCTGCGTGGGAATGCCATTTGGATTGGTTCATCCTCTCAAACTCCGAACTCTGTTGTTCCACGCTACCACTACCTCTAGGTAGCTGGTTCTTTCTGTCAGTTATGTTGTAATTGTTCTCTGTTAATGTAAATAATAGAATAGTTTTACCGAGGAAAAAAAAATATCTCAATTTTTCATTCTTAAATTTAATTTAAATAAATATAATAATTTAATACCTGTAATAAACTATTTTTTCTAACTTACATAGCAAAAATTAAATTTAAAAAACATACACATATATAAGTTTATATTAATAAAACTAAAAAATACTCCCGATGGGGTGTTAATAGGGACGAGATGGGAGCATTGGAGGTAGTGTCTACCATTGTCGCCCCCCAACCCCCCAGGACACGATGTGCATTTAAGTTAGGGGGGCCTACCCTCTTGTGCATCTACAGGAAAAACTACACTTAGCCATTGTTATTTATTACCTGTCTCATTAAGGCTTTGGGGTATGTATGGGGCGGTTTAAGTGGGGGTGAGGGTTGGTCCTCAGCCTCCCATCACACATTTTGTGTTCTAATCGTAATAGTGGGGTGTTTTCTAGTTCCTAACGTGAGTCTATATTTGAAGTTGTAAGACATGAGTTTTGCAGTCTACATGGGAATTAGAGGATGCAACAGAGTTTCCTTGGCGAAGGGGTCAGTGCATGGTCGTTTGGTTATAAGTATCATGGAGGGTTAGTGAAGATTCCAATTACTTCTTGCAACGTGAAATTTCAAGTCAATTTCCTTTATTGTCTAGTTATTTTACTTCTCAAGAACTTGTTGTGTGAGCCTGAGTTTTTAGGGTTACTGTGTCCATGTTTTGAACTCTAGTCTCAGTTTGTTGAAAGAGGTTGATGCACCTTGGCTGTCTACATGCATAGTCAACCCAAGGGCCTCTTGGTTCCATTAATGTTTGAGAATGAGTTTATGGTCTTAATGAAACTTTGGGGTGTTGATGTGTGAATTTCATTAATTCGTTGGTTGGGTTCTTTGGGATTTTCTATCCATCTCAAGCTTCCAAGCTTTTGTGTTTTATCTGAGTTTTCTATTGTTTCATGGTGTTAGGGAGTGGGTCGTCTGTTGAGGGTGTTACAACCTATGTCATCTACACACCTACCTTGCCTAAGTCTGAGGCTTCTATTTTGAACTATGGGGATGATTTAGTTGGTTTGAGTCCTAGTCCTAGACTGGGTGCATCCAATTTCTTCTCTTGCTTCTTTGTAGGCCGAGGAATATATAATGGGTGCTCCAAGTGTGCCCCCTATGTCTCAAATATTCCACTAAGACAAAGAATGTGTTGCAGATGAGGGGTGGTAGCACTTTGCAAGGGCAAAGAGGGGCGAGAATCTTTGCTTATGATTCGGTTGCCACCTACTTCAATGTTGTTCTCTTAGAGAAGAGGAAGAAAATTATAAATTGGAGACTCAAGCAAGGATGCAGCGACAATCCCATTCTGATTTAGAAATCCTAGAGGATATATCAACATGGGTTCCTGGCCCTAGGCACATAAGGGGCAGGAAGAAAAAATATCTGAATTTGATAGCTTTGCATGCTAGCAAATGAAAACTTTGTTGGGTTTGGTCTTGAAAGATAAGTAGGTGGAGTGGTAAAATGTCTTTGCCACTTTGGAAGACATCAAAATGAAGCTTAAAAATCAGGGGTTCTATTTGGAGAGGATCGATTCTCGCCTGGAACATGTGGAGGGTCGTATTTCTTGTGAGCCTGATAGTGGAGATCTGGTGGATCCATTGAGGTCAAGTGCGAAGGTTCCAACTATGATTTCCTCTTCAAAGAATGATTAGAGTTTATGATGGCCAATTGTGCAATTTGTTGGTTCCTCTGTTTGTATTCAACCCAGTTAACAGGGTCTTTGTCCTTTTGATGGTTTTAATTCATGGTTGTGTAAGTGTCGATTATGGGCATAATGTGGTGGTCTCTTATGTATTGACTATGGCATTTGTGATGTTATTTGCTCGACTAGTCTTTGTAGTGGTTTTGTTGCTCAATGATGGGTTAAGTTATGGCCATGGCGTATAGCTATGTATGGTCTCTTGATGTTTGGTATTGTATGGGATATTCAACCATGTTTATGTTTTGAGTAGTGACTTGAGGAAGTCCAAATCCTTAAGAGAGCAATATGGAAAGCAATGTATATCTGATTTTTTGATTAATATAAAACCTTAATTTAAAATAAATAAATAAATAAATGTTTTTATAAAGATGTGAAATTTATACAAATATAAACAATATTATTAAGTAGCAACATAGATTCACCCACGTGGCAGGGGTGTAATGTTAAGGCACTACTTGTGATAGGTCACCAATGCAAATCCCCTATGAGTGATCCAACTTAACTCGGAATCTATAAGTATCAAAAAGAATCAAATCTATTGAGGTGTAAATTTTTCCTCACATTTTATATTTCAACAAAAATTTACATTCCTTTAGTAAATCAAATTAAAATAAATTTATATTAATTTAATTTTTAAATCTCCCTTTATAAATTTGTAGAACACCTATCTACACGACTATCTTATCTTAAAATTTTAATAGGCAGAAATTATGTAAAAAATGAAACTTGCAAAAACATAATCGGTAAATAAATATCTCACTAAAAACCTTGGCAAATAAATGAAATTGAACATAAATATCATTGAAATGAGGAGTAATGTCGTGTTTAAATTAGAAAATCTGAAATTCAAGCGAAGGAACTTTTAAAATTCAATAAAAGTCAAGATCTCGAAAAAGAAATGTAATTTTTAAATGCAAGAGTCTATTTCAATAACTACTCTGGAAATTGAAAAGATTGAAATATTAAAATCAGGATTTGAAATTGCTGAACTTCTAAATTTATGACATGCAAATTTAGAAATTAAAGTGCATGACTTGAAAAGCAAGTTAACAGAGGAAATAGATTAAAAATCAGAGATTTAAAAATAAATAAATAAATTATTTTTGAATATAAAAGTGTTAAATAAAATTACTTTGGAATATAAAAGTGTTAAATGGATGGTATAAGAAAAAATTAATCCCAAAATCAAAATATTTATGATTAAAAATAAAAATTTTAATATAAAATTTTAAAATAAAAATTATTTGTAAATTTAAAATTAATATTTTATAAAATAAATTAAATATAAATATAAAGAAATTTATAAAACATATAAAATATTAACATATATGATTGAATAGATAGACAAAATTGTTATTAAAATATAGTTTAATAGAAATAATAATGAAATTTATTATTTAAATTACAAAATCATTATTTACTAATATCAAAAATATATTTACAAAAGTTATTATTGAGTATTATCAAATTTATATTTATTATTTAAATAATTTAATTTGTCAATATTTATATTATTCTTTTTCTCCGGTTAAATTTTCTTATTATTTTAGAATTACTATCATGTAAATATCAAAGTTTATTATTTGGCTTATTCTCCATTGTGATTTGCCACAGGGCTCATAAGGAAACTATGTGATGACGATGAGGGTTGTTTGTCATCCAAAACCATAAAAATTCTCTAACAAGTCTAGGTGTAAGTCACTAATAGAAACCATAAAAAAATTGCAATATATCATTTTTCAATTCATACATTTACTAGAAAGAAACTAATAATTTTATTGAAACCAAAACATAAGTTAAAGGATTGGACGTGGATGTTACTAGGGTCGGATCCTAGGAACTTGTGCTTGCTGGTGTTGGAGACTTGAGACCATATTGTAATTGACCTTTCATATGTGTCGTGTGGGCGTCAAGGTTAACCAAGCAAGAGCATTGGTGACATTGGAGTCTTTGGATTTCATTGCAATCCTCATACTTTTCTTTGAGCATCCTTCCAAAGAGCACCTTCATTTGCCATTGGAGGGTGATAGAATTGAGGTATTGGCTATGTCGTCCCGTAATGTGACTATGTTCTGAAACCCATTTGGTTTCATCTATTCAAATCTCAAAATCAAATAGGTTTGGTGATCATTAATCTTTAAGGCTTCTAACTGATGGATGTACTACTAGATTTCTGGTGGAGTGGACAAGTGAAAAATAGTTGTAGTTGTCTAGGCTTGGGTTTGAGCCTGAGGTCTACCTGAATGGCCATGACTTCCAAACCCCCAACAAGAGCACATACATTGGTAGGGCATAATGCTCAAAATAGAAAAAGGCACTAGGATAGAGAACCCCTAGAGGAGGCACAGACTGATGCAACAAAACAAATGAAATTGAGATAACAATGTAAGGATCTTCATTCCTTGCTTCCAAGTTGGCCAGGGGACGGGGTGAGTTAACAATGATGGAGAGGGTGTTGGTAGAGGGTAGCTCTGGACAAAAGAAACAAACCAAATAACCCAAGACACTCCAATGAATTTAACACCCCCAAGACACCCTACAAACTATAGACCAAATTCCACGAGACAAATAAAATCTAGTTAAATAATTAGCTATGAGTGGACATAGGAGGAATTACCCTTGTCTTGGCGACCCATCGGGCTCTAGAGTGTTGCAGACAATGTAATTCGCTCCTCTCTACGATGTGAATTCCAAATCTCGCCACAACTACAACCACTTCCCAACTACAAGCTCAAAACACTATCACAGGAGGTGTGTGGTCAGGCTCCAAGCTAGTGGGGCCAAGACCCCCATAAATTAACATGTCCAAAACCCAACGCCATGGTGGAAATATCACACCTGCAACTAGGAAACACCATTGGAACAATAAAAAAATATGAAGCAATGCTAGGATACAAGAGGACCCTATGGAAATGAAATCTACCATCTTCATGTAGGGGATTCTCAAGTGAGTTGGCATGTGTGAGTACATGGGGCAAGATAGCCATGTCATCCCCCACTCTTTAATGCAAGAAGAGGGGGTAGGGGGCTTCCCCCTATTCCTTAGCCTTGTTTTCAACATCTAGATAAGGGAATATCTACATTGTTTTGAAAATATATAAATTTTAATATATTTTTTAAAATAAATATTGATTTCAAAATTTAAAAATAATTATAAATTTAAAACTAAAATAGTTATAAATTTAATTAACTTAAAATTACAATTACAATTTTAAAATTTTATTAATCTATAAATTATAATAAAAATGTTAATAGCAATATTTAGAAAGCTCAGATTAAATATAGAATATTAATTTAAAAGAAAAAAACAATAATACAACCATCTTTATCCTTCACCAAAATCATGCCTAAGTTAAGGGGTGGAGCTCGAGGGCTTATTTTCTACTAGAAGAAAAAAAAATTAACATTCTCATGAGGATTAGGGAAGAGATCTGATAATCAAGCAGAAGCTTATTCCCTACTCAGGTGTTTGATGTTAGCTAAGGAAAATTCATAATATCTTTATCATTGGCAACTCTTGTGTAATTATCCAAAGTTTAATCCCAAAAGCTACCCATAAAGACCTAAATTTGAAAGCCATTGTAAAAAAATTATAGATCGAGTGAAATAATTTGAACAATATGAAATTCATCTTTTTCTAAGACATCATAATCATTTGGTTGACTCCCTAGCTAATGAAGGTGCCACATTAGCCATGGGTGAATTGAAGTTAAGTGGTATCTCCTCATTTGATCACATTCCATGTAATTAAATACAAGGCGAAAGAGTAATAATGTTAAATGGTGGAGGTTCCAAATGGCACAACCTGGATTTCAATGGCATGCAAACATTTAGAAAACAATGGAAGGAGAGGCTTGGCCTTGACCTCCCATACATTCAAAGCAGTAAGACAATAGGGAAGAGATATTTGGCATATGACGACATTGCAAGTCACACAAGGGCAGTCCTGTGCAAAGGGTAATGGAGCTTGGGTTTTGTGAGGAGAAAATTATCAACATGATGTCACTAGAGATAGTAGCTTGGGAGAATTCTCTAGATACTCTGCTTGCAACTTGGTGATTTGAAAGGTGCCACCTTGTAGACTTAGATGGAGGATGAACAATTGAAATGTAATTTAAAGATATATCCTAGAGTAAATTTAGTTAACCACTTTGATGAGGATGCCAAGATCTTGCTCTATGCAATCAATGGAGCTTGAATGGTAAGAATATCGAAGTTATTCATGTTTTTTTAGAAACATATGGATTTTTCTTTGATCTAAATTTGGAACCAGAGAGATGGTGGAATGCATGGTTGGAATCCTTGATTATTATAATCGTAGCTCCTTGTTACAGGGTTCACAGAAAAACATTTGGTTTTTTTTTCTTATCCTAAACTTGGAATTATAAAGATAGTAGAATGAATCCTTGAATATTGTGCTTGTATCTCCCTGCTATAAGCATCGAAGAATAAAAGTGTGTTTCAGTATGAAGAAAATACAGGGGGATAATGCAAATTGTCCTGGTTTTGGGTATTCTCCTTGGGTTCAAAAATTCTATCCAGGGCAACGAGATTGGAAGTAACCAACCCTATGTGTTTTTTCAATTGTTTATGGTGAATTGGATCCTATGGTTGGTCTTAGAAAATTTTCCCTTGATCCAACTTTGTTTATCTGGGTGGTCAATGGGGAGTGAGTGAAGCTCAATTAGGCAGTCATTTGGGATTGCCACTGCATGGGGAGCTCCAATTGTTGGAAATTCCTAATCCTTGTCACAATGCTAGTGACTAGGCTCATTATCTCAACATTTCGGGTGTTAAATAATATTATTAAGTGTTGGAAGTTTAAATGGCATACAAGTATTGGTAAAAACTCTCAATTATTTTTCAAATCCATTCCCCCTAAGGTTCTCATTGGTAATTTAATTATAAAACTCAACAAATGTGAGACAATTAAATCCATGCCGCATCTTCCAATCGTAGAGCTCAACAAATTGATGGACATAATCAACCGTGGCAAGAAGAAATAGTTATCATCTGTAGAAATGCCCACTGTAGATCAACAGATTATGCAATATACTAAAGCAAAATACAAGATCTACTTCTACAACAAACTTGCGGAAGCTTAATTGAATATGAGCAAGATCAAATAGAACACTTATAACAAAGAATTGGAAATCAATCACACATGAACACAGAAGAATACTCTGGGGAAAGCCTCAGCTAAAACCCCGATCTTTGTATTATCATACAAGTGGAAGTATGTTCAGATTACCCAAAGAATCAGCTCACAAGCTATCCTGCTCTCAGCACAATCAAACAATACAACTCACAGGCTGAATAGACATAAGATATACCTTCCCTCAGCCCTCTAAGCCTCCTACTTCCTTGCGCAGTTTTCCTTGGGCTCCAATGCTGCCACTTATGTGAATTGGCCTCATCACACACTCACCAAACCCAAAAGTAATTGTGCAATCTCCAAGGAATGAATTCCTTCTGCATGCAAGAGATATCCTCCATGGAATATTCCTGCAACTGATAGTACATTGTCCCATCATCTGATCTCAACTAGGTCTCCGTATGAACTGACATGCATGAGTTATTTATGAGAGAATATTCAGTTATCTGAAGTGCAACAGTTACATGCATGCCTGCATTAACTAACTGAACTCACAATTAGTTCAACAAACTATTTGAACTAATCTAACTGGACTTAACTCAGTTAGCTGAGCTAACTAATTACAACTCAAATTACAACTCATCCTTATCTCTTTAACTAAGGGATAAATTCCTCAATCAATGGGATAACTGTTGCATGTCCTCACATAGACTTCATGTTTAATTTTATCAAACTAATCAACTCAAGATGAATTAATTAATTATTAATCAAACAACTACTAAGAACAAATTTGAAATTTACTTCTCTATTTTAGTTCATGGACTAACTAAAATAGGAACGTATCCCGAAATCCTATTTATAGCAGTGTTACTTTTAGCACTTCTATATTTAGCATTTCTTGTTGCTATTTTCAACTCTTCCTCTCAACAACAAAAGGGATTATTAGTAACCCCAATCCTGTCTCTATGGAACTCGAACTTGCATTTTGACAATGCCTTAGTCAAAATATCTGCATCATGTTCCTCGGTCGAAACATACAGCAACAACATGATCCTCTTGACCACACAATCTCTAAGATGGTGATATCAGATATCAATGTGCTTGGACCTGTCATGAAAAACTGGATTCTCAGAGAATTTGATACAACTCTGATTATCGCAGTAGATCACAGTTGGATCCATCCTCTGACCAAACAATCCCACTAGAATCTTCCGCATCCAAATGGCCTCACATGAAGCCTAACTAGCAGCCATGTATTCAGACTCTGCTAAGCTAAGTGCAACTGATCTCTGTTTCCTGTTGTACCAGGAAACTGCAGCTGAACCAAGGTTGAATATTCCTCCAAAAGTGCTCTTCCGGTCTGATGGACTCCCTGCCCAATCCGCATCTGTGAAGCCTTGAAGCTTCACTCCCTCTATCCGTCTGTACCGCAATCCAAACTGAGATGTGCCTCTCAGGTATCTCAGCACATGCTTCGATGCCTTCCAAAAAAACTTGGTAGGCTGAACAATAGCTTGACTCAGTTGGTTCACCGCAAAGCATAAGTTTGGTCGTGTGTTCACCAGATACATAAGTGAACCCACAAGCTGCCAATAAATAGTAGCAGCTACTACCTCACCTGAAGTAGCATCCTCCTTCCTCCAGTTCCCAGCTAGAGGAGTTTGCATGGGCTTGCACTTCTACATATGGAACCACCTAAGTATCTCATTGGCATACTTGCTTTGAGACACAAAAACCTCCCCATATTTCTGCCACACCTCCATGCCTGGAAAGTAATGCATAAGACCCATGTCTTTCATTTCAAACTCTCTTACAAGGTCCTCCTTGCAAAACTGGATCATTTGATCATCACCTGTCAAAATCAGATCATTGACATAAATAACAATGATCATGGCTTACCTTATACCATGATGTGGTAAAGGTTTGCATCTGCTTCACTCTTGGTGAAGCCCAACCTAGTGAAATAGCTGTCGATCCTGGTGTACCAAGCACGGGGTGTTTGCTTCAGCCCATACAAAGCCCTCTTGAGTCGGCACACATGTGACTCATGATCAAAGGTCTTGAAACCTTCTAGCTGCTCAATGTACACCTCCTCCTCAATCTTCTCATTGAGCAATGTTGTCTTCACGTCCATCTGATGGATCTTCTAACCCATCTGAGTTGATAGTGCCAACATCGATCTGATAGATGAGTACCTTGCTACAGGAGCAAAGGTCTCATCATAGTCGATCCCCTCAACTTGTGAGAAACCACAGGCAACAAACCTTGCCTTATGTTTCTCAACGCTGTCGTTAGCTGCCTGCTTTACTTTGTAAATCCATCTAGAACTAACCATTGACTTGTCCTGAGGTCTTGGGACAACATCCCACACACTGTTCCGAATGATAGAGTCGTACTCCTCTACCATTGCATCAACCCAGATTGGTTGTTGCACTGCCTCCTCGAATGAAGAAGGCTTGGACTCTACACACTCCCCAACCAGGGCCATGTAACTGGTGTACCGCTCGGGCGACCTCCTCTATCTGCGCTGAGAAGATGGTTGTCCCACATTCTCCCACACATCCAGCATCAACCTGTCAGCTTCCCTTGAGTTTTTGTGTCCATCTCTGGAAGACTCGGCATGAGTGGATGTCTCCACTCCCAAATCCTCTGCATGTGACTGCTTCGCACCAATTTGAGGCTCCTCCTCCTTAGGAACTGAAAGTTCATCCTCTGCATGCAACTTGAGCTCCCTCTCAAGTGATACTCGCATGGCTTTCAATTCGTCGAACTTCAGATCTCTGCGTACCACTATCCTCTGACTGGTAGGCAAGTACACCTGATAGTTGTGGGGTGTATCTGTGTACCCCACAAGTATTCCCAACTTAGTTGTTGGATCTAGCTTCTTCCGGGCATCTTTGGCCACATGGCAATAAACCGATGATCTAAATATTTAGACGTGACTCACATTTGGTTGCTTCCTGGAAAACGCCTCCATAGGTGTCTTCATTCCCAGTATACGGTGTGGGCTTCCATTCTGCAAGTATACTATTGTATTGAATGCCTCAGCTCACAAATGTAGTGGTAGGATTTGGTCATGTAACATCGCTCGAGCTGCTCCCACAATCGATATGTTCTTCCTTTCGGCCACCCCATTCTGATGTGGGTTATGGGGTGCCATCAACTCCCGTTTAATTCCTTTTGCAGCGCAGAAGTCCTTAAACTGTTGGGAGACATACTCTCCACCATTTTCGCTACGCAAGGCTTTTATTTTCTTTCCAGATTCCTTCTCTGCCAAGGCTTTAAACTCACAAAACCTCAAGAATGTTTGATCCTTCTTTTGCATAAAGTAGATCCAACATTTACGAGAAAAATCATCAATAAAAATAACATAGTACCTTTGTTTAGCGGTGGAGTCTGTAGAGAATGGTCCACAAACATCTGTTTGAACTCTCTCAAGGATTGCTCCAACTCTACTGTCTCGATCCGCAAAAGGAATATTTCGCATACTTACCCAAGGTACAACCTTTGCATGTATTCGTCTGCTCCAGTTTTCCCTTGGGAAGCCCGGTAGAAATCTACTGCATGATCTTCAGGGCTCCATGGTGCAAGTGGCCCAATCTTCTATTCCATAGCTTGCCAAAATCTTGGTGCTGCACCATCTCAACTTTGGAACTCAATGTAGCACAATCATCTACCTCCAGCTTGTAGACATTCTTTACTCGAATGCCTATTCACTTGGTTTGTCCAGTGTCGATATGCCTCAAGAATACCTTTCCTTTACTAAAGACTACATCATAGCCTTTATCTTCTAGCATAGCAACAAACATAAGATTCTTCTTCATACCTAGTACATACTTTACAACAGTCAAGGTGAGAGGAGCTCCATGCTCCCTATGAAACACCATTGTACCTTCACCTGAAACACGGTACTTTCCATCATCGCCCATCTCGATCTGCATCTGGAGATCCTTCTCCTCCAAGGTACTAAAAATATTCTTGTCACCTGACATGTGGAATGAAGCTCCACTGTCCAAGTACCACACACATCCCACCATGGATGAAAACATGCATATGATAAGAGAGAAATCCAACTCAAACTGTGAGGCTAGTGCCTCACCATCAAATCCCTTTGAGGATCCCTTCTTGGATTTCTTCTGTGGACAATTTGTAGCATAATGGCCCACTTCATGACCATGAAAGCATTGCACTTCCGATTTGTCAAACTTCTTCCCACCATGGGAAGAACTAGATTTGGAATGGGATGCCTTCCCTTTCCCCTTCCTTGCCTTACTCGCTAAGGCTAGATTTTCCTCATCATCTTGCTTTGATGAGGATCCATCTCTAGTGCTTCTTCTTATCTCATCCTGCATCAGATCAAACCAAAGTCGTTTCCAATTTGGCAGTTTTTCTCTTCCATTTACCGAGTCTTTGTAGCTATGCCAACTCTTAGGAAGACCGAGGAGTGCAAGACTCACCATGTCATCATCAGCTGTCGTGATCCCTACACTTCCAAGCTCATCCCTACAGGTGGTGAGCTTGTTCAGATATGTAGAGATCATGTCACCCTTTTCACACTTGATTTTTCGAAGCTTGTCTTTCAGTGCCAGCTTCCTCCGATCATTGTTGTTCTGATATAGATCTTTCAATGTTTTCTACATCAAAAATGGTGTCTCCTTCCCATGAAGGCTCGAGTCACAGTGGTCTCTGTAGAAATTCCCACTGTAGATCAACAGATTATGCAATATACTAAAACACAATACAAGATCTACTTCTATAACACTTTGCAGAAGCTTAATCGAATTAAGCAAGATCAAGAGAACACATAAAACTGAGAATGAGAATTCAATCACACATGAACATAGAAGAATAACCCAGGGAAAGCCTCAACCTAAAACCCCAATCTTTGTATTATCATACACGTGGAAATCGTGTTCAATTTACAAAAAGAATCAGCTCTCAAGCTATCTTGCTCTCTCTGCAATCAAACAATACAACTCACAGACTGAATAAACATAGTATATGTCCTCCTCAAGCCCTCCAAGCCTTCTATTTCCTTGCACAGATTTTCTTGGGGTCCAGTGAAGCCACATGTGTAAATTGGCCTCATCACACTCACAAAACATGAAGAAGTAACTGTGCAATCCCCAAGGAAAGAATTCCTTCTGCATGCAAGGGATATTCACAATGGAATATTTTAGCAACTGATAGTACATTGTCCCTCCATCTGATCTCAACTGGGTCTCTATCTAAACTGACATACATGAGTTATTTATGAGAGAATATTCAGTTATCTGAAGTGCAGCAATTACATGCATGTATGCATTAACTAACTGAACTTACATTAATTCAACAAACTGTTTGAATTAATCTAATTGGACTTGACTCAGTTAACTAAGCCAACTAATTACAACTCAATATTACAACTCATCCTTATCTCTTTTAACTGATGGATAAATTCCTCAATTAATGGAGAAAACTGTTGCATGTCCCCACATAGACTTCATGTTTGATTTTCCTTAACTAATTAACTCAAGATGAATTAATTAATTATTTTACAAATAGCTGCTAAGATCAAATTCGAATTTTACTTTCACTATTTTAGTTCAGGGACTGACTAAAATAGGAAGGTATCCTGAAATGCTATTTAGAGAATGCTATTTTTAGCACTTCCATTTTTCATTCCTTGTTGTTATGTTCAACATTGGCTAAACTGCTAATTATAGCAGTGCTATTTTTAGCATTTATTATTGCTATTTTCAACAGTCCCTCTCAACAAGAAAGGGATTATCAGTAACCCCAATCCTGTCCCTGTGGAACTCGAACTTGCATTTTGACAATGCCTTAGTCAAAATATCTGCATCATGTTCCTCGGTCGAAACATATAGCAACAACATGATCCTCTTGACCACACAGTCTCGAAGATGGTGATACCGAATATCAACATGTTTGGACCTGTCATGAAAAATAAGATTCTCAGAGAGTTTGATAAAACTCTAGTTATCGCAGTAGATCACTGTAGGATCCATCCTCTGACCAAACAATCCCACTAGAATCTTCCGCATCCAAATGGCCTCACATGAAGCCTAATTAGCAGCCATGTATTCAGCCTCTACTGAGCTAAGTGCAAATGATCTTTGTTTCCTGCTATACCAGGAAACTGTAGCTGAACCAAGGTTGAATATTCCTCCATAAGTGCTCTTCCAGTCCGATGGACTCCTTGCCCAATCTGCATCTGTGAAGCCCTAAAGCTTCACTCCCTCTGTCCGTCTGTACCATAATCCAAACTGAGATGTGCCTCTGAGGTATCTCAGCACATGCTTCGTTGCCTTCCAAAACAACTTGGTAGGTTGAACCATAGCTTGACTCAGCTGGTTCACCTTAAAGCATAAGTCAGGTCATGTGTTCACCGAATACATAAGTGAACCCACGAGCTACCAATAAAAAGTAGCAACTACTACCTCACAGGTCATGTGTTCACCGGATACATAAGTGAACCCACCAGCTACCGATAAACAGTAGCAACTACTACCTCACTTGAAGTAGCATCCTCCTTCCTTCAGTTCCCAACTAGAGGAGTCTGCATAGGCTTGCACTTTTCCATGTGAAAGCGCCTGAGGATCTCATTGGCATACTTGCCTTGAGACACAAATACTTCACCATCTTTCTACCACACCTCCATGCCTATAAAATAGTGCATAAGACCCATGTCTTTCATTTCGAACTCTCTTGCAAGGTCCTCCTTGCAAACTATATCAGCTGATCATCACCTATCAAAATCAGATCATCGACATAAAGAACAATGATCAATGGTTTACCTTCTACCATGATGTGGTAAAGGTTCGCATCTTCTTCACTCTTGGTTAAGCCAAGTCCAGTGAAATAGCTACCAATCCTGGTGTACCAAGCACGGGGTGCTTGCTTCAGCCCATACAAAGCCCTCTTGAGTCTGCACACATGTGACTCATGATCGAAGGTCTCAAAACCTTCTGGCTGCTCAATGTACACCTCCTCCTCAATCTTCCCATTGAGGAATGTTGTTTGCACATCCATCTGGTGGATCTTCCACCCCATCTGAGCTAATAGTGCCAACATCGATCTAATCGATGAGTACCTTGCTACAGGAGCAAAAGTCTCATCGTAGTCGACCCCCTCAATCTGTGAGAAACCTCGGGCAACAATCGTTGCCTTATGTTTCTCAACACTGCCATCAGCTGCCTGCTTTACCTTGTAAAGCCATCTGGAACTCACCACTGACTTACCCTGAGGTCTTGGGACAAAATCCGACACACTGTTCTGAATGATAGAGTCGTACTCCTCTACCATTGCATCAACCCAGACTGGTTGCTACACTGCCTCCTCGAATGAAGAAGATTTGATATCTACACACTCCCCAACCAGGGCCATGTACCTAGTGTACCGCTCGGGTGACCTCCTCTGTCTGCGCTGAGAAGATGGTTTTCCCACATTCTCCCGTGCATCCAGCATCAACCTGTCAGCGTCCCTTGAGCGTTTCCGCCCATCTCTGGAAGTATCAGCATGAGTGGATGTCTCCACTCCCGGATCCTCTACATGTGGCTACTCCTCATCAATCTGAGGCTCCTCCTCCTTAGGAACTGAAAGTTTCTCCTCTGCATGTAGCTTGAGCTCCCTCTAAAGTGACACTCGCATGGCTTTCTCCTCGTCGAACCTCAGATCCTTACATACCACTATCCTCTGAGTGGAAGGTAGGTACACCCAATAGTTGTGGGGTGTATCCGTGTAACCCACAAGTATTCCCAACTCAACTATTGGGTCTAGCTTCTTCTTAGCATCTTTAGTCACATGAAAGCAAATAGATGTTCCAAAGATTCGGAAGTGACTTACATCAGGTCGCTTCTCGGAATAGTCCTCCATAGGTGTCTTCATTCCAAGTATACAATGCGGGCTTCTGTTCTGCAAGTATAATATTGTATTGCATGCCTCAAACCACAAATGCAATGGTAGGCTTTGGTCATGCAACATTGCTCGAGTTGCTCCCAAAATCGATCTGTTCTTCCTTTCAGCCACCCCATTCTGCTATGGGTTATGGGGTGCCATCAATTCCCATTTAATTCCTTCTATAGCACAAAAGTCTTTAAACTATTGGGAGACATACTCTCCACCATTGTCACTACGCAAGGCTTTTATTTTCTTTCTAGATTCTTTCTCTACCAAGGCTTTAGACTCACAAAACCTCAAGAAGGTCTGATCCTTCTTTTTCATAAAGTAGATCCAACATCTACGAGAAAAATCATCAATAAAAATAACATATTACCTTTGTTTAGCGGTGGAGGCTGTAGAGAAAGGTCCACAAACATATAAGTGAACTCACTCTAGGATTTCTCTAGCTCTACTATCTCGATTTGGAAAGGAAGATTTCGCATACTTACCCAAGGTACAACCTTTTTATGTAGTCGTCTGCTCAAGTTTTCCCTTGGGTAATCCGGTAGAAATCTATTGCATGATCTTCAGGGCACCATGGTGCAAGTGGCCCAGTCTTCTATGCCATAGCTCGCCAACATCTTAGCTCTGCACCATCTCAGCTTTGGAACTCAAAGCAGCATAGTCGTCTACCTCCAGCTTGTAGAGATTCTTTACTCGAATCCCTATTCGCTTTGTCTATCCAGTACTGATATGCCTCGGGAATACCTTTCCTTTACTAAAGACTACATCATAGTCTTTATCTTCTAGCATAGTAACAGACACAAGATTCTTCTTCAGACCTGGTACACACTTTACATCAGTCAGGGTAAGGGGAGCTCCATGCTCCCTCTGAAACACAAATGTACCTTCACCTGAAACACGGTACTTTCCATCATCACCCATCTTGATCTGCATCTGGAGATCCTTCTCCTCTAAGGTACTGAAAGATTCTTGTCACCTAACATGTGGAATGAAGCTCCACTGTGTAGGTACCACACACATCCCACCACGGATGAAACCATGCATGCGATAAGCGAGAAATCTAGCTCAAACTATGAGGCCAGTGCCTCACCATCAGATCCCTTCGAGGAATCCTTCTTGGATTTCTTCTGTGGACAATTCGTTGCATAATGGCCCACTTCATGACAATGAAAGCATTGCACTTTCAATTTGTCAATCTTCTTCCCACCATGGGAGGAACCGGATTTGGAATGGGACGCCTTCCCTTTCGCTTTCCTCGCCTTACTCACTAAGGCTATATTTTCTTCATCATCTTGCTTCGATGAGGATCCATCTCTGGTGCTTCTTCTTATTTCCTCCTATATCAGATCCGACCAAAGTCGTTCCCAATATGGCAGTTTTTCTCTTCCATTAACTGAGTCTTGGTAGCTATGACAACTCTTAGGAAGATCGAGGAGTGCAAGACTCACCATGTCATCATCAACAGTCGTGATCCCTACACTTCCAAGCTCATCCCTGCAGGTGGTGAGCTTGTTCAGATATGTAGAGATTGTGTCGCTCTTTTCACACTTGATCTTACGAAGCTTGTCTTTTAGTGCTAGCTTCCTTTGATTGTTGTTGTTCTGATATAGATCTTTCAATCTTTTCCACATTGAAAACGGTGTCTCCTTCCCATGGAGGCTCGAGACAATGTGGTCTCAAACTCCCTCCAGGAGGATTCTCCTTGCTCTAGCCACACATTTCTTCCATTTCGCCAGTTGAGTAGCATCAGTTGGCTTGGGGACTTCTTGATCAATGAAGTCCTTTAGACCGTTATCCTCTAATACTGCCTCCATTTGATCCTTCCAGGCTATATAATTTGAGCTGCCATCAAGGGCATACTCGAGTCTTAAACCGTTGAACGCCATTGGTGAAATTGATAAGAACTCTATTTCTATATTCAGGAACCAAAAACTTCAAACTTCTCCTTCTTGTATATTGTTATTTTTCCTTGATCACCTTTTCTCTAATACCATGTAGAATTCCCACTGTAGATCAATAGATTATGCAATATACTAAAACACAATACAAGATCTACTTCAACAACAATTTACGGAAGCTTAATCGAATTGAGCAAGATCAAGAGAACACATATAACTGAGAATGATAATTCAATCACACATGAACATAGAAGAATAACCTAGGGAAAGCCTCAACCTAAAACCCCGATCTTTGTATTATCATACAAGTGGAAATTTTGTTCAAGTTACAAAAAGAATCAGCTCTCAAGCTATCCTACTGTCTCTACAATCAAACAATACAGCTCACAGACTTAATAGACATAGTATATGTCCTCCTCAAGCCCTCCAAGCCTCCTATTTTCTTGCACAGTTTTTCTTGGGTCCAGTGAAGCCACATGTGTGAATTGGCCTCATCACACTCACAAAACCTGAAGAAGTAACTATGCAATCCTCAAGGAAAGAATTCCTTCTACATGCAAGGGATATTCACAATGGAATATTCTAGCAACTAATAGTACACTGTCCCTCCATCTGATCTCAACTGGGTCTCTGTCTGAACTGACATGCATGAGTTATTTATGATAGAATATTCAGTTATCTGAAGTGCAGCAGTTACATGTATGTATGCATTAACTAACTAAACTTACATTAATTCAACAAACTATTTGAATTAATCTAACTGGACTTGACTCAATTAATTGAGCCAACTAATTACAACTCAATATTACAACTCATCCTTATCTCTTTAACTGATGGATAAATTCCTCAATTAATGGAGAAACTGTTGCATGTCCCCACATAGACTTCATGTTTGATTTTCCTTAACTAATTAACTCAAGATGAATTAATTAATTATTTTACAAATAGCTGCTAAGATCAAATTCGAACTTTACTTCACTATTTTAGTTCAGGGACTAACTAAAATAGGAAGGTATCCTGAAATTCTATTTATAGAATGCTATTTTTAGCACTTAGATTTTTCATTCCTTGTTGCTATGTTCAACACTAGCTGAACTGCTATTTATAGCAGTGTTATTTATAGTAGTGCTATTTTTAGCATTTCTTGTTGAGATTTTCAACAGTCATGAACTCCCTTCAGGAGGATTCTCCTTGCTCTAGCCACACATTTCTTCCATTCCACCAATTCTGTAGCATTAGCAGTTGCCGACTTGGGGACTTCTTGATCAATGAAGTCCTTTAGACCGTTATCCTCTAATACTTCTTCCATGCGATCCTTCCAAGCTATATAATTCGAGCTGCCATCAAGGGCATACTTGAGTCTTAAACCGTTGAATGCCATTGGTGAAATTGAGATGTGATAAGAACTCGATTTCTATATTCATGAACCTCAAACTTCAAACTTCTCCCTTCTTGTATACTGTTCTTCGCTTTGATCACCTTTGCTTTGATACCATGTAGAAATTCCCACTGTAGATCAACAGATTATGCAATATACTAAAGCAAAATACAAGATCTACTTCTACAACAAACTTGTGGAAGCTTAATCGAATATGAGCAAGATCAAATAGAACACATATAATAGAGAATGAGAAATCAATCACACATGAACACAGAAGAAGCTCTAGGGAAAGCCTTAGCTAAAAACCCCGATCTATGTATTATCATACTAGTGGAAATATGTTCAGATTACACAAAGAATCAACTCACAAGCTATCCTGCTCTTAGTACAATCGAACAATACAACTCACAAGCTGAATAGACACAAGATATACCTTCCCTCCAAGCCTCCTATTTCCTTGCGCAGTTTTCCTTGGGTCCAATGCTGCCACCTGTGTGAATTGGCCTCATCACACACTCACCAAACCCAAAAGTAACTATGCAATCTCCAAGGAATGAATTCCTTCTACATGCAAGAGATATCCTCCATGGAATATTCCTACAACTGATAGTACATTGTCCCATCATCTGATCTCAACTGGGTCTCTGTCTGAACTGATATGCATGAGTTATTTATGAGAGAATATTCAGTTATATGAAGTGTAGCAGTTACATGCATGCATGCATTAACTAATTGAACTCACAATTAGTTCAACAAACTATTTGAACTAATCTAACTGGACTTAACTCAATTACCTGAGCTAACTAATTACAACTCATCCTTATCTCTTTAACTAAGGGATAAATTCCTCAATCAATGCGATAACTATTGCATGTCCTCACATAGCCTTCATGTTTGATTTTCTCCAACTAATTAACTCAAGATGAATTAATTAATTATTAATCAAACAACTGCTAAGAACAAATTCGAATTTTACTTCTCTATTTTAGTTCAGGGACGAACTAAAATAGGAAGGTATCCCGAAATGCTATTTATAGTAGTGCTATTTTTAGCACTTCTTGTTGCTATTTTCAACATCCTTCAACAAAAGTATAATTAAATGGTGTCTAGTATGATTACAATAATGGTGCTACTTGTAAAACATAGAACTTCAATGCACAAAAATGAGAATGAACTCTCGAGCCTCTGATAGCAAATCTAGGAGATACAGTGAAAAATTACCATGAAGATTTCTCATCCTTCAACTTGTAGTGATGAAATGATCACAGTTGAACAAAATTTACTAGACCTCAATGTAGCAACATATCGCCAAAAAAGGGAATCAAGACTAGACAATAACATGCCTTTGTCTGATACTTGATATGCTAGTTTGTTGACCCTATAAGATTTTGTTGGTATATATAATATATATATATATATAATATATATATATTAATATATTACTTTGAGTTTAAGGGTGTAGAAATTATTGTGTAGATTTGAAACTGCTCATGAAATTTTCTAAATCATAAGACTTGAAGCTACTCTATTGTTCTGTGGAATTCAATTCATAATCTAGAACACAAATCATAAACATGGAAGAAGAATTATCACATGTGCACGAAGGTTTATCTAGGGGAAACTAATTGCTCAAAACCCCCTTATATGTATTTAATTAATCAAAGAATAGAGATGAATACATATGCTTTCTCAAGCCTGAGCACAACTTTCAAGTGTATAGTCTATCTCTCTGCCTGACTGACTGATCCTAGCCAAAACTTAGCCGATTTTCAATCCCTCCAAGCTCCTATTTCCTTGCACAATTCCTCTAGGTCCTTCCTCTGACTACATGCACCACCTATACACATTAGAATAGTCTACAACTAATAGTACACTAACTTAGAATCTCCATCTCAAATGGATAACTCAAATTCTCTGCATGCATGAGCTAATTTAGGTTGGTTGATTAGTTATCTAGATGATCATTGAGTGTGGTTGAAGTTCCACTTCCACAACTTGACCTTCCATTAGTTCCTCCAACAGTTAAAACTATTTTCACTGACCATAACTTAGTTTAACTTAATTAAATTGCTACAACTAAAATTAACTCAACCTAGGCTCCTAAAAATTAGGATTCATTGCACACAACTGAACTTCATGCCCTTAACTCGAACTAACTGAGCTAGACTCCTATTTTTTAGGAATCAACTCAAGAAAACTGAACTTCAACTCACTAACTCGAATTGAGTGTTCTTAACTGAGTGATAAGAGCCATGTCACCTCATTTAACTCCTCCAAGTTGTCTGTTGGTGTGGAATTTCAAATTTTCTCAATTTAATCAAGGTAAAAATCAAGATTGAGATTTTCTTGTTGTGTTTTCAACAGTCACTCCCAGCAAGAAAAGGATTATCAACTGCCCCTCTCCTACACTTGTGGAATGTATTGCATGCAACACCTCTCACTGTTGTTGTTGCTATTGCAACATATGAAACTAAGAAGAATAAAAAAAAACATACTGAATCAATTGTGTCTGCAACTGTCTACTGGGAAAACTGTGTTGTTGTTGACTTTGCTACTGAGCCTCCTGCTCTACTGTCAACATAACTCTGCACTCCTCAGTATCTAACTAACACTGATCCTCCACTTCATTCGAGGAGAAAAAATTCAATGTTGTCTCTCATGCATGATTTTACATTAGTTCTTTAATTGTCATAGCTTCCTTGTAAAACTTTGGGGTAGACCGCTTCATCTCCATAAGAGCGGAGGGTGTCAATTCCAATGTTCTTTTCTCAAAATATGAATCTAGACTAGGAGGGTTGACCTGTGAAGGGGCTTGCTCTTCATTTTCCGTCAGCACTTTAGTATTTCCCTGACCCTCATTTGGGGATTCATCCATAGCAGTATCTTCTTCTTGTTCTGGATTTTGAAGAGCCTCAAAAGAGTTTTTGTTGAAGGAAGGTTCTAGGATTAGATCTGCTTCAACAGATTTCGTTGGGGCTATAGCCTTGTTCTGTTGATTCCTTCTTCTTTTTTGTGTTGGTTAGAAACTTGTCTCTTTAGAAACAGGGGTTTGGGCCTACTCATCTTTTTTCGTTACAGGTGGTTTTGGCAAAGTGCCTATGAGTATGAAAACCGATGCATTTAAAAGGAATATGCTCATAGTCTAATTCTTGGATATGGCTCCATTATCCGAGATTTATCTTTAGGACCTCTGGTAAACCTTCATTGAAGTTTACCTCAACACAAATATGGGCACAAGAAAATTGACCTCCTTTTGGTTCTGCTTTATCCAGATAATGGCCCAACTTGTTTCCATTGTCTTTTAATGCATTAGCCCCCCAAAGATGAAGAGGGAGGTGCGACAGCTGAACACACTCAGGCACGACAGTGATCTAAAAATTTGGATTGAAATCACGATTCCATGGAGTGATAGAGAGGCCTCTATACCCCATGAAATATGGACATGATCTAAAAATCAAATCTCTTTCCATTTTATTGAGAAACAAAAAGACATTGAAGCTCCTTCCAACTATAATGAAAGTTACCTTTCCTTGAAGCTTGGGGGCCCATTGTTCTACGATCCAAGTTTCACCAACGTTTGGATTCAGCGACAAGCCCATAAACTTGTCGACCAATGCTTTTTATGAGAGAGCTAAGGCTCTCTTACATAGATCTGAAGGAGAGAGTTCCAATGCAGGGATCTCAATTAATTTATTCACAATTTTTTTAGGGGGAGAAGAATTCCCCCAAGGTTTTTGAGCCTGCACCAGGGCTCTAAATGCTACCTCCTCCATGTCATTGTGAACAAAATGCTCCAACAAAGAGCACATACAGGAGAAAATGGAAACGAGTGAAGCTAGGGGTTTGAAGACACCCAACTCAGTGATCCACACATTTCAACCATCCAAATAGGTTCTAACTTGCTCCAAACCTGCAAGAAAATCTTTGGCACATAACAAATTGATACCATAGTCTGCAAAGCCCATTTTTTATTTCCAATATAGACCAAGCAAATTTTCAAAAATACAAAAATTGTGTTTTTTGGGATTAAAGAAATAAATCATTATAAAAATAAAAATAATTAATATATTAATTTAAATAATTAATTTAAAAATAAAAAAATATAAATAATAAATTAATTAATTATAATCTAATAAATTATACATTACTTTAAAAGTACCTTTATTTTTTCTTATGCCTCTTTTATATTTAAAATAAAACTTAAAAAAATGAAGTTAACCAAAAGAATAATATATAAAAATGAATAAATATAATTTATGAGATTATTTTTAAAATATATTTTAAATATAAATAAATTGAAAATTTGAAAATTTTCATAACAATTGATGAAGAAGAAGGAGAAATTATTTAAATGTTTTTCTTGACAAATTCTTCGTTGAATAAATTATCTCAAGAGCTAGTTGCCAGAATATCTGCATAACTTTCTCTGATGTCTTTGAAAGCCTCCATTCTAAAATGAATTTTTTTCTTCTGTTTCTACTTTTAGGAAGAGCAAAAAATACACTCTTCCCTCCCACACTTCTTTTGGCATTTTTAAATGAACAATAAAAATTTTGTATCTCTAAAAATACTGAACACTATGCATGCTTTTTGCTGATAATTATGACTAAAATTAAACTCTTTCGTATAATATTTTTTCTTTCTCACAACACTCCTTATCCAAAATAAATATATATTATATATATATATATATAAACAATTTAAATCCTATCGCTCATAATATTAAAGTGTATTTATAAAAAAAATGATGTCTTGGAACTCTAGCAGGTGCATTGGACTGATTTACTATGGCAGTTGCTAACCTAACCTAACATCCATATTATAATCTAATCTATTTAACTTTATAGTTAAATTGGCTGTCAATGCACATTTATAAATTCCCTACTTGGAATGAGATTTATAGAAGCTATTTCGAAACTAATCTATGATATAATATTGAAGCTATTTCGAAACTAATCTCTGATACAATTTATGGAGTGAAAACTCTTTCTGAAGAATGAGAGTTGGACATTGTAACTTTAATTTGTTATGGTTTATTTCTGATTTGATATATTTTATAATGTTCTCTATTTTTGGTTACTCTTCTTTATATTTATAAAAATAATCTCCAAATATATAAAAATGTTGAAGTTCTTTAATTTGAAATATCGAATAAAAACTTGCACTCTACAGAATCTTAAGTTAATTGGCAGAGCTTTTTAATTTGCATTAAAATCTAACCAGTTAAAGCATAATTAACGAGAATCATTGGAACCCGGAAAATAAGTATGGTTTACTTTTCTAATGGAATTCTGAACCCAGAACATAAGTATGGTTTACTTTCCTATTGGAATTTTGCATAATTGTTTGAGGGGCCAATGTGCACAGACCAGCGCACCCACTATCTTACCAATTGGAAATCTGCATAAATGTTGAGGGACCAATGTTCACAGACTAGCACAGCCACATAATAACTATCAGAGGGATTCAATTAGAATGCATTCATTTCTGTTTTATCATCCATCTATCTTTTTCCATCAATTAAATTTATATATTTTATAAGGTGGTGGTATAATCAGATTTGTTTTTTTGAAAATTATGGAAATTTTCACAAGATTTTGATAAATTCTGGCATGGATTTTTGTAAATCCAGGTTACAGTTGTCAAATTTCAAGGTTTTGGGCATCCGGAAAGTTTGTGATGATGCTGAATCGATTTCCAACATCAAAAGCATGATTCAAATACTACTACTACAAAATTTATTGAAATTTGTCTGCTCAGATTCCAGCCACTTTTGACCATCCACAGGTTCAGCAAACAATTCCTTTAATAAAAAGTACAATCATTTTTTAATTGTAAATAGTTTTCTTTATAAATTAAGTCTAAATATTTAATAATTGGTACAATAATATTTTAATAGTAAATAGGTAAGTAGATTTGAAAATATAAGTTGATTCATTAATGATACAAATATAGATATAAAGATATAAATAAATTAATAGTGAAGATTTCATCCATTAACATATATATTAACATTTTTTTTATTTATATCTAAATTCTCTATTTCTAATTAAAAAAGATTATTTTACCTCATTTCAATCAAAAGATGTCTATCCACTTAATTAGAAATAGTAATTTAGCAGAAACTGTTCATTGAGTGTATCCAGAATGTTGGAAGGATTCAATGATAACCTCTCCACCTAACTTCAAGTCTCATTGACATGCTGCTATTTTGGGGTAGCCATGTCTACTCTCCTATTTGTATCCAGAAATTTGAGAAGATTTAATGATAACCTTCCCACCACCCAGCGTTAAGTATCCAAGTGGTTAGGAAGATTTAATGATAATCTCCCCACCCAACTTCAAATCTCATTGACATGATGCTACTTTAAAATAGCTATATCCACTGTCCTATTTGTATCATTTAATAATAACGCCCACTCAACTTCAAATATCTAAGTGATTGAAAAAATTTAATGATAACCTACCCACCCAATTTCAAATCTCATTGACATCATAATACTACTTTAGAATAGCCATATCCCTGGCTCTGTATCATTCCAATTTAGCGTTGACCAAAGTGATACTTGTGGGTTCTACTCACGTTCTGATGTGAACCGCGAGTCAGATTTAAAAGTCGACCGACAAACCTCACAATTGCGTCCCACACTTCTGCATTTAATAATGTGTACCATTAGTTATGATTGATTTCATTTTTCAAGCTGGTGTCATTTTCATTGGATTAGTTTCAGTTTTCAAATTAGTGTCATTTTTTTAAGAAAGGTTCAGGCTTGTTGCTTCAACAGCACAGAACTGTAAACCTCAGCCCTGTACACGTACTGGTCACACTTGTAAATAAATTGAAAATTCTGATTAGAAAGCATGAGCACAACCCAACAAAATAAACTACATTATGTTCCCATGCGGCCCACTTCAATTTTTTTTAGCAAGTGGTAGTTGTTTAGGCTAACAAAGAGCAATCGAACCGAGAAAAATAATACGGGTGGCCCTATAAATCCCCCTTTTGTCTCAGGGGGTTGTCAGCTTCATAAACATACATACCAATTTAACAGAAATTCGATGCCAACTACAAGTTGTAAGAGCTTAAACCAGCCACCTTGTCTTAGTGGGGCCTCTTAAAAGTACATAACTCAACTTTCCCCTAACACTAAACCTTAACTCCCAAATACCCCTTCATTGAACCACCCGTACCAAAAACTGTAGGGTCCCGAATGCCCCTTCATTGAACCACCCGTACCAAAAACTGTAAACCCTACGAAGCTCTACGGAACCATTAATTAGACATAATTTGTATGGCCACTGAGCAGCATATTCACATTCACATGGAATAAAGCCAGACAGTTTGTATCAATTCCTTCTTGTTTCAGTGCCTTGAGGACTAGGGCAATAAGAATCTTAAAACAAGCCCCAAGAGAGCAGCATATTCACATTCACATGGAATAAAGCCAGACAGTTTGTATCAATTCCTTCTTGTTTCAGTGCCTTGAGAACTAGGGCAACAAGAATCTTAAAACAAGCCCCGGGGCTTGGGCTTGTTTTAAGATTCTTGTTGCCCTAGTTCTAGAGGCACCGAAACAAGAAGAATTTCAATTACTAATAATAATTAACTTGAGTTTCAATATAGTGATATGTGGTTTAATTGTAAGTTTGGTTGGGTGAAACTAATGGCAATTCAAATCTTATGGATTATATGGCTTGTTATGATTTAGGCTCAAGGAGTAGAATCTCTTTATCTGTGAGTCTCAACTCTTGCTAAATCAAAAGATCCAGTAAATATGGCTTGCGGATTGTTAGACAAAAGTTTATTCTAAACGTCCCTTAAATGAATCCAAAAAATCACCTATTCACCATAGTTAAAAAAAATAAAAATAAAAAATAAAAAAATTTAAATTCACAAGTTCACTAGCAAGTGGCAAGCTGATCCGGATTTAAACAGGATTTAAACAGGAACGCAACAAATTACAGAGATAACCATATACACAAATATGCAGCGGAAATAATACTTCATTTCATTAATGGAAAATACTGAAATATGCTTACAA
>APFE030020451.1:0-13826 GCA_000404065.3 Pinus taeda | reverse complement strand
CTTCTGGCAAGATATAGGCTCTATCTCAGAATCAGACTTTAAACACCAAACTTGACTCTTCTAATGATTCGGCCACTTTAGGTTCTTACCAGTGCCGAGCACACTGATACGCAGGCTTCTCGAATCAACTAAGGACTTTGAGTAATTACTCGTGATGCAAGCAGATCGGATTGAATATCCGCAGATGCAGAGCAGGAGAATCCTCGACTCAAACACACTCAAGACTAAGACTCGATAACTCTAAGACCCGATGCCTTCGTAATGAGCCTTACCCTTCTTTATATAGTAATAGAGGGGGGGACAAACATTACTGTTATGCAGACCGAAAGGACCTCAAGAATCATTTCATTTTTGTCTTTTTATCAAAGCAACGTCCGCACAAATATTCGGGCCAAGCCGAATTATTGCTTTCAGGTAATGCATGTGATAAATCTTTGAAAGAAAAGATTCTTGTACTAAAACCACTCCTATAGTGGGCTACACAGTGGATACTTTTGTACAAAAAGCCCACGAGAAAAGACTATGAGAGAATATTTACACTGTGGAGGCTTTTGAACAGTAAAGCCCACGGGAACACTGGTCACAATTAAGCCCTTGTGACTGGTACTTATTCAAAATAAAGAAAAATCAGGGAATCTTTCCCTCTTGTAAAGCAAATCATCACAAGCCTTAGTATATATCCGCCGGACAATCATTGGTTTTCCCAGTATGATTTGATGTTGCACTTTGGTTAGCACGCACCATTCTAAATGATCTACCATATATTCATGGAGAGCATAATTAGTCATGTGGAATGGGTCCCACTCTTTGACTGTCATTTCTCTGACTGTGTTGTAGATGCGATGATAGCAATCTCCAATGTTGTAATCAAAACATTTCTGACAGTGTCTTCTTTGAAATCCTTCATGGTACACAGGATCCATAGCTGTTCTGTTGACTCCGTAATCTGTCCACCAATTTCTGAACCATTCACATTGCTGATTATTTTGTGAGGCTGCCATTGTGCTGAATTTTAATTTTGTATAGTGGGTGTCTGTTTTATCATCTACATTCATAAAATCCCACCATAACTTTTTATAATCCTGGAAATTGTAGACTGTATCTGGGAATATTATCTTTGGGTCATTTCTTGGCCATCTTGCTCCTTGCTGGATGTATGAAAGATTTTCCCATAAATCTCTTGTACGATAAATACAAAAGTATGCCCCATAGATTCTGGTATTGCTGTCTCCTTGGTGACCAATCCGTCCAATGTCATGAAAATTTGACTCTAATGCCTCTCGGGCTGTCCTTGCATCAGCCTTTGCTTTAGTATAGGTCATGTCATGGATCCATTTTCTACCCTTTGGATATATTCTTCTTTCTGGGACATAATGTTGAAGATCTGAATGTGGCTGGAGATCTGCATCAAGAACTTTTGTATTTCGTAGTTGCCATGTAGGCTTCCAGCTATTTTTGTATGTTTCCCAGTCTTGGTTATCTGGGATGGTCCGCAGGACTTCACATTTCTGGCTTGGATCCCACTCAGTGACGATCATCATGACTTGTGCTAAATCTTTTCCAAGATATTCTCTGCTGAGAAAATCAGGGAGGCAATTTTGTTCTCCTTTAATGTGTTCTACAGAGAAGTCAAAATTTGCAAATAATGCTTGCCATCTGGCAAACTTTGCTTCTTCTGGTTTCTTGATGTCTTTGGATAATACTTTCTTCAAAGCTGAGGCATCTGTTCTGAGGAGAAATGATTTATTAACAAGATAAACTGCAAATTTACTAATACAATTCCAAGCAGCTTTTACCTCTCTTTCAATAACAGAATATTTCTGTTCAGTTGGGTTCCAGACACCCGAGGCAAACTGAACTACTTGTTCCTCTTCACCAATCCGTTGTTTCAGAATTCCACCCCAACCAATATCACTGGCATCAGATTCTACAATTTTGAAAGCTTCATCATCTGCAATATATAAAATAGGCAATGATTTTACCTTTGCCTTGATGTCTTGAACTGCCTTGGTGTGCTTCTCTGTCCATGGGGGAGGATTGTTGCCGGTTCTTGGATTAAGCAATTTTCTGTCGCTGGCACAGTCTTTGTAAAAACTGCTTACATAATTTAAACATCCAAGAAACCTCTGCGGCTGTGTCTTATCTTTTAAGACATCTGGGAACTTATCGGCAAACTCAATTGCATGCTGTTGTAAAGATATCTGACCATTAGCAATTTGATGTCCCAAAAATTTGACAGAAGTCTGAAACAATTCCATCTTCTTCTTGCTAAGTACAAGACCATTTCTTCGGACTAACTTCATAAAAATATTTACATGCTTAAAATGGTCATCAAGATTCCTAGAAAAAATTAAAACATCATCTATATATACAATCATCCAATCAAAATATGGTTTGAAAATATCATCCATAACTTTCTGGAATTTGGATGGAGCATTTTTGAGTCCGAAGGGCATGACATTCCACTCATAATGTCCTGCAGGAATACTGAAAGCAGTTTTGAATTTATCCTCCTCACAAATAGCAACCTGCCAAAATCTAGCTTTTAAATCAAACTTGGAAAATATTTTTGCTCCTGCAATTCTTCTGATTAAGTCTCCTTTATGTGGAATTGGATATGTATCATCGGCTAAGACTGAATTTAGAGGCTTATAATTTATGACTAGCCTGGGAACTCCTCTAATCTGTTCTGCTCTCTTATTCACATAAAACCCATAGCAGTTCCAGGGACTAGAAGATTCTCTGATTAAACCTCTATTCAGCAGTTGCTGAATCTCTTGTTGACAAAATATTCTATATTCTTTGCTCATTGGTATCGCTCTGCTTTTGCAGGGCTTACCTTTATATCCTTCCTTGTATGGCAGTTTGATTGTATGTTGCTTCCTATGCCAGAAAGCATTTGGCTCTTCTGAGCAACACTTCTTTGCCAGTTTTTCTTTAAGTACTAGGATTTTGTTCTTTACTTGTGGCTGTTTCAGCTGGTCTTCAATTCTCAACTGACTCTTTAGATCTTTGAGACCAGTTAATAAGGATTCTGCTTTGTCCAATTTTTGCATGGCTTGGACCATGGTGGAGACCCGAGGAGTAGAAACATATGGGAGCTCAATTCTTTTTCTTGTACCCCTGGATGTGGGTACGGAGATGAAATAACCGGATTTATTTCCCTTCACTCTTGTAGAACCATGTGGTTCTACTGCAGCTAAAAAGACATTACCTAATATGCAATCAACAGGTATGTCTGCAATAGCAAATTTCATGTACACACAATGAGAGTCAAAACATAGAGAAGCTCTAGGGATTTCATATTTGAGCTTTTTGTTCCCTAGTCCAACCACTTCTCTTTCTGCATAAACCCAAAATCTTGCTGGGATGTTTTTAATGTTCAGAATGTTAATATCAGCACCAGAATCCAGCAATGCAGTCATAAAATATACCTGATCTTGGATACAGATTTTTACCTTTACATGATGTTGTTGATATGTAATGGTAAATAATCGCATATCCTGAAAACCAAAATGTGGATCTGGTCTCCCTTCTGCAATTTCAATCTCATTGTGCCTGGAATTCCACTCTTCTTCTTCTTATGTTTCGATCTTTTTTCCTTTCTGCAATTCTGCTATCTGTGCTTTAATAGCAGAGATTTCTGATTTGAGCTGGTGGATTTCACCGCTCACTTCTCCTAATGTCAGGGATCTTATTTTCCCTGGCTTTTGATGATGCCTTTGAAAAGATTTGGTATTTCTTTCATATGAAGCATCAACAAATATTGGCTTTTTACCTGTATCTCGTGAAGCTTTGGATTTGAGCTGGTCTGTAAAAGCTTCAATCAAACGATCTTTCATTGGCCCTTCTTCCATATTCCTGATCTGGGCTAAGATTTTCATCTCAGCTTCTTCTTCAGTGGATGCCATAAGGACTTTTTCTTTGACAGGCCTTGTCCTTTGTTCTTCTTCGTTGGAGCTGTCAGACACTTCAGAATCATTATAAAAAATATGGCATGCACATTCATCAGAATCTGAGCATGAACATTCTGATGTCTGTGAATCACTAAATTGTCCCACATTTACTTGGATTTCTTCCTCTGTACTACTAAAAGAGTCCAGGGATGAATCTTCTATCTGATGCTGTGCGGCAATATGGAAATTTGGACAATGTTCTGTGGGATGTAGTTTTGACTTACATCTAAGACAGGAGAATGAACTAGAATGTTCCTTTTTGACTTGTTTAGCTTTCTTGGCATATTCAGCTGTCTTTTTCCCTCTCTCTAATTTGGATTCTTCCCCCTGAGGACATCTTGAAGCAGTATGTCCTGTTTGTCCACAAACCCAACATGTTATCTTGTTCCATTTTTCCTGTTTGGATGAGTGTAAATGAATATCAGAGGGATTGTAATAATGAGTTTTTGGAATATACCGATAATATCCTTTCCTTTTTGGGGCTTTATCCCTGGTGGGATATTTCCTTTTACTTTTCGGATAATTCCTTTTATTCTTATAGAAAGTCTCTTTAAATTCTTTTTTGGCCTTTTTCCTAGACTTTCTTCTTTTAACTAATGGATCATCAACTGTTAATCCATATTTACTGCAGATAGATTTTCTGTCTGGCAGTTTAGATGATTTCTCTAAGGATTTGTTGACTCTTGAACTGGTACAAAGGCTAACTAGAGTCTTTGTAATGAGGGAATAAATTTCTCCCCATGTATGTGATTCATAAGGCAATTGGAAAATATCCTGCATTTTTAGATAGTCAACAAACCTGGAAGGTAGAGCAGCAAGGTATACCTGTTTCCAAAGAAGATTTTTGGAATCCTTCACTTCATAAATCCGCTGCATCCAGTCTCGATGAAAATCATCATATTGAGACATTTTATGGCATTTGAGGTTCATTAGGATAACCTCATGTTTGTCTGCTATTTCAACTTCACAGCCACACCAATGCTCCAGAATCATTGATGTCAAGGCACCAATCATGTTGTTTGTCACAGTGCCATCTTGGTTGTGAATTACATCTCCCTTTTCATCTTTTAAGACTTCCGCCTCCATGGTCTCAATCAACTTTGGAGATGACTCTGCTTCCCACCATCTGAGCCAAATAAATCATTTCTCCTCAGAACAGATGCCTCAGCTTTGAAGAAAGTATTATCCATAGACATCAAGAAATCAGAAGAATTGCAGGAGCGAAAATATTTTCCAAGTTTGATTTAAAAGCTGGATTTTGGCAGGTTGCTATTTGTGAGGAGGATAAATTCAAAACTGCTTTCAGTATTCCTGCAGGACATTATGAGTGGAATGTCATGCCCTTCGGACTCAAAAATGCTCCATCCAAATTCCAGAAAGTTATGGATGATATTTTCAAACCATATTTTGATTGGATGATTTGTGTCAACTAACATGGTTGAAATATTCATATAACCTAGAAGAGGGTTCAAGGATATATTCTGAGAAATTAGTAGAGATGGCATTTGTGTGAACTAACATGGATGAAAGATTCATATAACCTAAAAGAGGGTTCAAGGATATATTGTGAGAAATAAGTAGAGATGACGAGATGGCATTTGTGTCAACTAACATGGATCAAATATTGGCTAACATTCTATAGTCAACAACTACAAGAGAAACATGTATTGAGTGTGTTATTAAACAATTATTCAGTTTCAACCATGGACCTATCTATGTAAGAGCTTATATTCCAAAGACATTTTCACCTTATATCCCAATAAGTTGAAAAAGCCATTTTCACCTTATATCCCAATGAGCTAAAAATCACTTTGAGATCACAAGGCAGAGGAGTTTGCCTCAACAAATCAGTTCTGGCTAGCAAATCACAACTCGACATATGCTTTCATAAAACACATAAATTTATTCACGCGGTAAATTTAGTTGTGAAAGTTTAAAACCAAGTCGCAACAAAACATACTTTGGATTATATTTCAAAACATTTCGTATGATAATTGGAGGCTGCTTCTCCAAGTAAAAAAAAGAATCTTAATGTGATTTAGTGGGGTTGTGGAGTAACTCTATGTAATACTTGGGATTATATTTCAAAACATTCAGTATGATAATTGGAGGCTGCTTCTCCAAAGTAAAAAAAAGAATCTTAATGTGATTTACTGGGGTTGTGGAGTAACTCTATGTAAAAACTAGTTTTCAGGCGCCCACCAATATTGAAAGTTTAAAACAAAGTTTCAACAAAACATACTCTGGATTATATTTCAAAACATAGGAACAAAACATACTCTGGATTATATTTCAAAACATAGGAAAATGCGTTCCTATGATAATTGGAAGCTGCTTGGAAAAGGATCTTCCTGGGATTTACACTTCACCAGGGTTGCTGTAAAAACTAGTTTTCACACGCCCACCAATATTTGTTGCTCCAAGTAAAATAAAAGGATCTTATGAGGGGTTGCTGAGTAACTCTCTCTAAAAACTAGTTTTCATGCTCCCACCAATATTTGTTGCTCCAAGTAAAACAAAAAGATCTTACTACAATTTGAGCTTTACCATGGACTCCAGAGTAACTCTCTGTAAAAACTAATTTCCAAACGCCCATCAATATTTTCTCCACAATTTTCTCCTCACCTCTCCATCTTACGCCCACCCTACTAAAAAATTAAAGAGATTTACACATGTATATCCGAAATACATTTCAAAACATAAATTTATTACAAAATCTAACATTAAGACATATGATAGATGAATGTACAAGGTAAGTGATTTTCTCAACTTGCAGCGGTTACGGGTAATAGTTGCTAAATGGACGATTGAATAAACCAAAGAGGAAAAACACACGTATGATTCTGAATATGAGTAAGCTTTTAAAAATTTTGGTCAATCATCATCTATAGCCATTATTTTATTCATTGTCTGTAATCATTTTTATAACGTAATTTTGCAAGAAATTACAATTTTATATAGTTTAAATTATATTTTTAAATATAAAAAAAAAAATCAATATTATTACCGTTGTAATTATTAAAATTGTTTCTCTTTTGAAATTTTTATATGAACTTAATAATAAAAAAAATCAAATTCAACACTTGTAAGAATTTTCAAAACTAAAAATTGCAGTTTCAAATTTAAACTATAGTATATTTAAAATAAAACATGTTATTAAAACCTTAAAACTATTCATAAATCTATATTTAAAATATATATAAATCTGTATCTATAAATTGCTGGGCAGGAGTATTAAATGTAATGGTGTCCTCCGTCATGTCAAACAGTCATGATAATATTAAAATGTCAATAATGGGATATATTAAAAGTCACCTTTCGATTTTTGAAGAAGCCAATGCCATGGTTTCTCTAGGTGGTACATGTAAGAGAGTCATGATAATATTAAAATGTCCATAATGGGATATGTTAAAAGTCACCTTTCGATTATTGAAGAAGTCAATGCCATGGTGTCTTTAGGTGGTAGGTGGTACAAGAAGGTTAAGAGTGGTCCATATTGGATATGACAGAATCACTTCTAGCCACATATAATCCAGTTGCATATAATTGTTTATCGCTGATACTGCATTAAACAAACAAGGAAGCATCACGATTTCTTATATTTAATTTGTTTTGCGCGGATATTGGGCTGGAAAGGTTCGACGTTATTAAGTGGGTTGGACAGGGTAGTCAGCTGATTTACTCGTACTAGTGAACCTCGTCGCTTTTACTAATTACGCTTCTTTGAATCTTTATGGTTGTGTTTAACCTGCTAAGCGGGTTATAGGAATTGCGAGGCTAATCTAGCTTAACACTCAAGACTGTCATGCATATCACAAAGCCCCCCAAGATAAACAAGGGCAACTACCTAGCAGTAGTCCCTCACGAATTGCCTGTAAACGCGAAACAAATATTACTATTTGTGAATCTAAGCCTCTGCTTTGATCAACATTTTGGGGAAAACCATTCCATGTGTTTTTGAAAATGAAATGTATTCCTTTGCAAGATTCGTTTAATTCATGGAGTACAGTGACCTGTTATGGTGGCGGCTAGAGGGGCGGACTCCCCAAACCGTCTGAGTCTGCTCTTGCTAAAATCATAGGATATTAGTATACCCGACTTACAGGTGGTTGGTTATACTCTTGGTGTTATAGTGGCAGCTATGAGGTTTGATCCTGGGTCTCCCTTAGATTAGGCTTGATAGTTACCGATTCACCATTTGTTAAAAAAAAAAAAAAAATCGTTTAACACTGATAAACTGATTTCTATCTCCACGTAATTTTATTCTTGGACATTAAAATTTGATTCATTTCGAATGATATTTATATTCTCATTTCAAATTATATTTATACTATTTTAGTTTATGTTTTATTTTTCAATGTAAAGTAATACTCAGACAAAGTTGGACATTGAAGTTTGATTCATTTCCATTGATATTTATACTATCATTTCTAATGATACTTATATTGTTTTATTTTAGGTTTTGTTTTTCAATGTAACGGAAAGCAAATTTCAAACCAGAAGATGTTTTAGCCTTTGATTTTTATGGAATCCGTTGTTTGACTTGTACATTACTATGAATATTGGCTTCTTTCTAATCTATTTGATTGCTTTTTCTTTGTCTTGCAGCCAACGGGATTAAATCAGGGATTCATATAACCTAGAAGAAGGTTCAAGGATATATTGTGAGAAATCACTGAGATGGCGTTTGTGTCCACTAACATGGATGAAATATTCATATAACCTAGAAGAGAGTTCAAGGATATATTGTGAGAAATCAGTACAAATGGCATTTGTGTCAACTAACATGGATGAAAGATTCATATAACCTAGAAGAGGGTTCAAGGATATTGTGAGAAATAAGTAAAGATGGCATTTGTGTCAACTAACATGGATGAAATATTGTTGAACATTCTATATTCAACAACTACAAGAGAAACATGCATTGAGTGAGTTATTGAATAGTTATTCACTTTCAACCATGAACCTATCTATGTAAGAGCCTATAAGCCAAAGCCATTTTCACCTTATATCCCAATGAGCTAAAAGTCAGCCTGAGATCTTAAGCTTGTTAGAAATTTTACCGGAGCAAAGGAGTTTGCCTAACAAATCAATTGTGGCAAGAAAATCACAATTTAATAAACACATAAATTTACTCACCACACATCAAAGTAAAAAAAAATTGTTGCCGTAAATCTAGTCATGAAAGTTTAAAACCAAGTTGCAACAAAACATACTTCGGATTGTATTTCAAAACATAAGAAAATACATTCATATGATAATTGGAGGTTGCTACTCCAAGTAAAACAAAAGGATCTTACTGCAATTCGGATTATTTTTAAAACCTAAGAAAATACATTCATATGATAATTGGAGGCTGCTACTCCAAGTAAAACAAAAGGATCTTACTGCAATTTACGCTTCACTGGGTTGCGAAGTAACTCTATGTAAAAAATAGTTTTCACGGCCCCACCAATATTGAAAATTTAAAACCAAGTCGAAACAAAACATACTGGATTATATTTCAAAACATAAGAAAATACATTCGTATGATAATTCGAGGTTGTTGCTCCAAGTAAAACAAAAGGATCTTACTGCGATTTACGCTTCACCAGGGGTTGTTGAGGAACTCTCTATACAAGGTAAGTGATTTTCTCAACTTGTTGCTGTTTCCCATACATATTTACCAAATCTTCATTAAGTCCTTCAACTATCTGATGTGTTATCGAATGGTCAGCGCTGCACTTCTACTCAGAACTTCAGTCCTTCCCCTGCAAACAAAATCACAACCTGAAGTTTAGGTGTACCACACCTATGCTTGTTTCCAGTCTAATTAACTGTGGAAGTTGAGATTAATATATCCAACACTCCCCTTTAATCACAACTACTGCCATTAACAATTCCCAAACAACCTCTCACATAATAAAAATTTTCACATGTCGATGGATTTGTGAAAATGTTAGCAAATTGTTCATGTGACCTGTAGTGCTGCAACACAATTACACCATTGCTAATCAACTCTCTAAGAAAATTATATTTAGCATCAATGTGTTTGATCCTGTTGTGAAAAACAAAGTTATTTGATAATACAATTGCGGAAGTGTTGTCACAGAAAATAGTTGTCGTTCCCTCTCGGTCGTGGTGAAGATCCCTCAACATCCTTCTCATCCAAACCGCTTGACACGTTGTTGTTGTTGTGGTGACATATTCAGCTTCTACTGTTGTCAGTGAAACTATTGGCTACTTCTTAGAGACCCATGAAATGGCTCAAGAACCCAAATGAAAAACATATCCTAACATGCTCTTTCTGTCATCGACACTTCCTACCCAGTCACTATCGGTGTAACCAACTAGCCTAAAATCATTTGTTGTAGCGTACAAAATACCATATCTGTTTGTCCCATTGACACACCTTAGAATAATTTTCGTTGCTTTCCAATGCGTCTCCTTGGGTGTCTACATGAACTTCGACACCAAACTCACTGAATACATTATATCTGGCCTAGTGGCAGTCAAATACATCAAGTTGTCTATCATTCTTTTGTATAATTTCAGATTGACATTGTTGCTACAATCTTCTTTGCTCAACTTCAACCCCAAGGAAAAACCCCTCTAGAAAAACCCATAAGAAATTCTTCTCTTCTTATAGAATCAATTCAAATGAGAAATCCAAGACCTGAACACCAAAGTTAATACCTCCTCCAAGCACTGAATCAACCCTCCAAGGATATCTTCCAAAATATACAAATATTGATTAAGTCAACAAATGTAAAACCTCTTCCAATCTGCTCCACTTCAAAATTTTAACCATCTAATTCAAACCTATAGTTTAGCCCTACAATTTTTGGCCTCGAATTAGCTGCAAAAAACTTAACTTTCACACATGTGAGAGAGAAGAAATTTAGGTTTTTATTCCTTTCCTTGATTTATTCTTGATTCCTTGACCTTCACTTTGTTTCCTCCTTATTCCTTACTTCAAATCTAACTCTTCTTATATAAATTGAAAGTATGCCTAATGAGTTTGAAGTTGCTTCTATATATATGCTTTTCGTGAGGCCGAATAGCCTCTTCCAGGCCGACTTCTCACAGTTGGGGCCAACTTGGTCTTGGAGGTCTTCTTGGCTTTTTATAAACAAAAGTAAATTATTTTACATATTATTACAACTTACCCAAATGGGCCTTATACAAACCGACTCTCTTGAGTCATCACAATAAATATCATGAATTGACAAACCCTAGAAGCATGAAGACCATTCTTAGCCTAGTTGACCAATCAAGAGAAGCATGAAACACATGTTGGAAAATAATAATTTTCTTTCTTCCTTTTCTTGTTACATAAGATAAACATAATGAAATGAGTACAATGGTGCCTCTGAAGACCAAAAGTAGCTACATTTTCCAATACTTATCTTAACTAGGGAGTTATTCATAATTGTACAATGTGATACAAGGATATTCTCAAACTAAAGATTTCTCATAGGAAGAGTTAGATTGATAAGCCATATTTTAAGAATCAACATTATAACCAAAATTGTCATAATAGTAAGGAAATTAGCTGGAAATATAATTTTATTTCAGAGCATAAGGTTGCGAGTTTTACATGAGACACCACACTACCTCTAAGGCACACATCCCATCTAGATTGTCACTAGGTATGTCCTTTTAGGACTTATTCTTATCTTGGATTACCTATCCTCAAAGAACATTGGTCCTCTTATGCCACTCTTATCTTGAATACCTGTCCAATCCTCAAAGAGTGTCGGTCAAATTCGTACCATAGATTCTATATCCTCAAGCAGTATCAACCTCTAATGCTTATCCAATCCCCCATTGTCCTTCCTATTTCCTTCAATAAGACTTATGGTTGTTAGTTCTGGTATCGTGCATGACACAAGGAGAATATTATGTCTAACATCACTCCCTCTCATATAGAGAGGAAATCCTCGTTCCCTCTTGATTAGGTTATATAACAGTGTTCCTTTTTCAATATTTAAGGACACTTCTTACTCCCACTTGAGCACAAAGGAGATTCCTAGCTTCCTTTCAATTTGGGAAGTTAGCTCTTTAATGTGTCTTCATCAATACATCAACTCTTTGTTCCTCATTCATTTTATCATATGGAGTAAAACTTCAAACTGTGACAACGTTCATGCCATCAATCTTTCATATCACTTTCCTCTAGTTATTATCAACAATGGCATTATATCGTGCAATCAAGAGAGAACTAAACATAACTTCTTCCATTCATGAAAGTGATTCTTTTAGGATTACCAGATCTATCCACTCAATCCATGTATTTAGTGAATTGAGTTAAAAAATCAACAATTGTAGCTATACTTTCCTCAACTTCCATTATGCATTTTTGTGATATCCTTCCTAGCAGAAAAAACATATATCGAACAAATAACTAAAACCAAAACGTCAATATCAAAACTACCTTAATATGCTAGCCTCTTCAGATTCTTCTTACTTCTGAGATCAACATCCTTTCGCATGTTATATCTTCATATTTTACCAAAGATCGTTCTCCATGATAATCACTTGTAATCAAAGCGCCCATAGAATAAACTAACCAACAAGTTGCAATTTCTTCTTGCTTGGAGTTTTCATTATCATCTCTCTCTTTTTCTTCAAGAAACCATATTCGATGTTGATCAATATCATCATGGCTAAGTCATGTCATATTGTGGAGGGGTCTTGATCCTTAACAATTCCAAAGCATGCACTACTGCTTCTTCCAAGTGTCAAGTATTTACATGGAAGACTTCTCATGCTCACACATTCTTAGGACCAATTATTTCAGCAAGATTCATGCAAACATAAGTTATACCTTCAATGTTGTGCATGTGTTATTTTTTTGGACCCTATATTAGGTGGAAGAACCTACCTACGGTTTTTGTGCATGGGTTTCACACATGTTTTTGAGCATGATGCTTTTCTACCTATGATATTTGTAGATCCAGTCAAGGGAACCATGATTATGTTCTAATCTTGGTTAATAGATTGTGGTTTATGAATTATTCAACATGTATATATATCTATCGTAACATTGAAAGGAACATAATGAAAAATCAATCTAGTAGTCGCAACTTTTGTATCGAGGGGAATATCTCTGTGTATTTGTTTTTTGTTCCTCTCCATTGCATATTTTCTATTTTTAAGAATTCATTTGTAGGCAATTTCTATACGGGGTTAAAACCTACATTCAAGAGAAGAGTTATTAGGAGAAAATGCATACCTTTTCTTCGATACAACCATCTATCCATCCTTCCTTGAACAAGCCAACTTTATTTTCTTTATCAAAGATAGGTTTCCTTATTTAAGAGATTAAATACTTCAATTATGCCTTTCATACTGCAACTTGACCATCTACATCCCTTTATTTTTCAGGAGTAATATTTCCATATTAGGTGGATCATACTAGTCATAATTCTTCCTCGAGGAACCTTCTCTAAATGATGGTTCTTATAGGATAATGCTAGTGATCCTTGCAAAATGACTTCCTCTAACATTATGTTTGAAATTTTTTGGATAAACTATGGTGTACAAGATGATCTAAATCTTCTCATTCTTTGATGGCTAGATGTTTTTTTTCTAAAGAAATTTGATTACGTAGACTCTAATTTCTCTACTATCATGTGTTTTATTCTATAATAACATAATTTCCGATTAAAAGAGAATTTTTTCCTAACACGAGAATTTCAGCGAAAGAAACCCCAAAAACATTAAAAAACAACTCGAAAATGAAAAGTGTTAATGTTACATCAAAACTTTTTTTCAAAGTAAATTTTGAACATTTTTAAAAAATAAGAGCTAAAACCATTTTATTTTGACTAGAAAATTATGAAAAGCACATGCAACATGATGTTTCAAAATTGGAAACTTAAAATT